>JAUZST010008693.1:0-13425 GCA_034779995.1 Parotocinclus haroldoi
CTCGGGTTAAAGGAATACTCACGCTAAGAGACAGTGTAGCCTGCTTAGCACAAAAGAGCAGACGGGAGAGTTGGCGTAAAAATAAAACGCTATAACGTGTCCTTTAGCACCTTTGCTAATACTTCAACTTAAATAGCTAAATTAACCATTTATATATATATGGTATATATGGTAACATGTATAACATAACAGTTCTGGCGGGTGTGTGCTCTGATTTGCCTAAATACCTAAAGGAGAACTCCGGCTACTTTGAGCCATAGTCATACCCAGGAAAAAATGAACTGTGAAGTTTCATATTAAAACTGTAAATTGACTGACCGTTTCGCAGTCTGACCATAAAGTGGACAGATCTACCATGGCTTTTTGTTTGGCCACTGCATGGTTCTACTGTTAAAATTGACAGTACATTTTTTCCTGGGTAGATGAGATGTGTCCTGGTTTACCTCCACGATCCCACCAACCATAAAACGTAATCTAATACAGTGTGAATCCTTTTTTTTTTTTTACTAAATAAGAACCAGAATAAGACCAGCATGATGTTGGACTTGGTGGTGACCAGCGTTTGTTGTGTTTCGAACATGTTGTTGCTGGGGGTGCTGGTCTTTACTGAGGTCTTTGCTGGGCGTGCTGGCGACCAGCACGTCTTGGTCTTTGCTGGTTTTGGGATGGTGGCGACCGCGCATGATGCTGGACTTGGTGGTGACCAGCGTTTGTTGTGTTTCGAACGTTTGTGCTGGGGATGCTGGTCTTTGCTGGTTCTTGGATGGTTGTGACCAGTGCATGCTGGTCACACAACAACATACAACAAAACCAGCAAGATCATACTGGGCAACCAGCAAAACCAGCACCACACCAGCTTAAATTAACATGGATCTGATGCAGGTCAGTGCTTGTTTTTTTCAGCAGGGTACAACGACCAACAACTGAATATAATTTATTCTGAAGAAAAGAAGATCTATAGCACGTAAATATGAAGCACCTGATCCAATTGCGAGAATGTTGTTTTTTTTTTTTCCTTCTTTTCTTCGATTTATAATATCTACCTATGAAATTCCATGAATATATTTTGTCAGTTTAGGACGTACGAGTTAGCACGAGCCATGTTCGTCGATGTTTTGTTCTAAGTTAAGTCAAGACAAGACAAATTGATTTCCATAGTGCTTGTTAACAAACGGAGCATTGTCCCAAAGCAGCTCTACAAATATCTACCAACGCGCTAACCGAACAAACCTGGGGTGATGGTGGCTGGAATGCTGTGAGTCAGTAAACAAAAAAGACAGGCTACTACTGTTTTTGTCATGGGACATGCTTCATACCCCCCCGGCCTTTATATAAGGTACTCCTCATTGTTTCTACACTCGTTGCCCATTTGATCAGTTCAGCGTACCATATGGGAGCACCCTGTAGTTCTGCGTTTACAGATCTGTAGTCCACCTGTTTCTCTACATATTTTGTTCGTCTCTAAAGGTCCGGACCCCCACAGGACCAGCACGGATCGGGGTACTGTTTGGATGGCGGATCGTTCCCAGCACTGATGTGGCGTTGGTGCGTCAGTGTGTGTTGTGCCGGCACACGTGGATCAGACAGAGCAGTGCTGCTGGAGTTTTTAAACGCCGTGCTGCCTCACTATTAGACATACCTATCATATTATTCCATTTTTATTATATTTTAGGTGTCAAATTAGAGACAGGGGCGCATCTGTTGTTGCACAGTTTCATTCGTATTCGGCTTCCTCTAGTCCTTCAGCAGTGCTCAGTGGATGCTCTACAGGGTGCTGGTGGCTGGACATTTTCGGTCGGGGGACTATTTTTCAGTCCAGCAGTGACACTGTGGTGTTGAACAACTCCGCCAGCACTGCTGTGTCACCACCACCACATCAGTGTGAGTGCAGAGCTGAGAATGATCCACCACCCCAACAGTACCTGAACTGTGCTGGTCCTGTGAGGGTCCTGACCCTCAAAGAACAGAGTGAAAGGGACGAACAGAGGATGCAGAGAAACAGGTGGACTACAATCTGTAATTGCAGAACTACAAAGTGCTTCTGTTTGGGAAGTAGAGCTGGTAAACGGACAATGAGCGATATTGCGGGTCGGATAGGGACGCCGTTTAATCTGGTGGTACAAACAGGGCTGCACATGTAACAGTCTGCAACAAAACAAGGACATTGTGGTTCGAGGGATTTGTCTAAACAGAAATATGTCTTAATATGTGGACATCTATGCATGGCGAGTCGCCAGGTCGACCCATATCACCGTTTCACCAAGCGTCCTTGGGTTTGAGAAAGGCGATATATAAATTAAACCTATTATTATTATTATTATTATTATTATTCTCAGGGGTTCTGGGTTTGTGCTCCTCGCACCTGGTTATGCCTTTTGGCTTTGGATACTGGCGGCTTTGGACAACGGCGGCCATAGCATTATGTTCGAACCTTGCGAACCTCGCAGTGTACAATTTTCCCTTAACGCCGGTTCACAGAGGTGCTGATTCAGGTCTGGGAATTTTTGCTGCATAGCCTTGCGTTGAGCAGCGATCCTGTTGGGTCCTGCCTTTACTTAATGCTGAGCTTGAGCTGTGAACGGTGCTGCTGTAAGGAGACATTTGTGTTTGCAGACTAGTTCGACATGTTCAGTGATTTCTTTTTTCTGCTGATGCTTCCCGAGTTGAACAGTTGGTACAGTGATTATAGCTCTTACAGCTGATACATGCTGCTTATTGCTAATCAACTTCATGTGACTCAGGCATTGAGCTGCGTTTTTTTTGCCTTCAGCAAGACTCTTTTACGTGTTGTTTTGGGTTATTCGTCCAGTTCCTCTATATGCTGTCACGAGGGGTTGGGTATCGTTTAAAAAACTTCAGCTAGGGAGTGTCTGAGGGTCACCATGGTGATGATGTTGAGGCTGATCGCGTTGGAGCTGATCAGTATTGGGCGGCAAAAGCTTAGAATAAAAATGTTGGATAAACGGAAGAGAAGAAGGTGGTCTGTAGGCCCTTTAAACGAGTCTAGGCCAAAGTAAGAGAGAACACAGAAGGCTTGTGAGATTGTAGGACATCTGACCGTCCATATAATTCCTTGAGGAACAATTATAGGGGTGTTCATACTTCCTCACCTCTTCATTCGGACGTTCCTCACCTTGATCCATCTCTAGACGCTAGCTGAATTTTACAAATGGCGTCTCGTGTACAGAACAAACAAGTAAGGAGGAGAACATGCACATGATGCACGACGTAGAGGCTCTGCGGAGGGGGTTCACAACCATGCTTAAACCATGCTGAATCGGACAGAAGCGGCTAGCAGAATCGAACACAGTTGGCAGGTCCGCTTTTTCCACGAATCTTTTTTGCGGCTTGTTTCCCCTAGACCAGGTCGCTTGGTTCTCTTGTGGGATCTGGCAACCCCGGAATTAAATGCAGGACCCTTTAAACGGCTACCAAACACTTTGGGAGACTCCAAGACCCAGCTCATTCTGGAGGAAATGGAGATAATTTCATTATGGTGTGTGCAGCACACAGGCAGGTTTAGGACACGCCCACTAGCAGAGATGTGAAACGGAAAAGACCGTGTGCCGCATCACGGTGACCGCTAGTCATGTGACCGCTGTGTTTTCTATTAGCATCTCTGTGCTAAATGTTCGAAAGATGATCCTGCATGGACTGTTCTGGAAATGACGGCATGCTCATTCCCTCTTGGTTGTGTGCAGCCAGTGATTTATGTTAATTCATGTTTATGTCCTATGGTGTGTGTGTGTGTGTGTGTTTTATTTGAGTTCTACAGTGTGTACGCTCTCTCTGACGCACTGACGTAACGTTTGCATGCGGTTCTTACGTACACATACTTGCGTTTCCCCAGCATGAAAAAGAATGTGGTCACGGTAGCGTCTGGTCAGCGTCCGTTTCGATCAGAGGCCCGCCGCTAAACGACGCACAGCTGTTAATAGAGAGTGTGGAACCAGTTAACAGATCAACAAGGTACTGGAAACGTTACAGATGTTGCCTTGAAGTCCCAGAAATGCAGCTACCCATATTGATTTTGTTTCTTGGAGACCTTTTCTCCCATGTTGTTTCTGGTTATTTATCCAGCTCCTGTACAGTACATGGTGTTAAGTCTGCGAGTCGAGAGAGTGTTGTGTCTACACAGCGTGAGGGTGTGTGAGTGTGTGTGACAGTAAGACTTATGGTTAATGACTAATAGATGTAGCTGTTTGCTGCTGTGTGTAACCCACTGGCAGTACTAGATCTTCTTGTTCTTACACTGAGCAGCGCTCAAAGATCAGTACAGATCTACTGTAGCTTGGTTCAGGGTGGGTGTCCATTGCACATTGGAAAACGAGGACTGGAACCAAGAGGACCAGGGGTTAAGGGTGTCTCGTATGTCCAAAATCATAGGTTGAGTGTGGATTTATAGTTTATAGAGTTTAGAGTCCTACAAGAAAAAAAAAAAGAACCCGATTAAACAAATGAGTCAAAAATATTACACCTGGTCATTTATTTATTGAGAAAAATGATCAGATGGTACGATCCACGAGTGGCACAAGTAATTAAGAGTGGGTGAGTGGACGTTCTGTTGCCAAAAAAAACGGGTCTGATCTTCAGAACACATCCTGAAAATGTATCATGGCAACCCAAGGTAGCTTCTGTGGTCTGTCTCACAATTGGAGAACGTTAACGTTCATAAGTTCCCCAATCAGGAGAAAACTGAACGACAACAGTGGGTTGCAAAGCACAGCGTTTTCCATTTTGCTAAAGATCACGTTCAGGAAAAGGTCTGTTGCAGGGACGAGAACAAATATGTGGGGTTTTTTTTTTGTTTAAATGAGAAGTTCGGAAACAGGAAAACACTGCACGCCAGCATAAGAATCTTATCCCATATGTGAAACATGGTGGTGGTCGTATTTGTTGTTTAGGACGTCCGTGCATGATCTGAATCTCGAGAGATTGTGAGTCACGCAGCAAGACAACGAACCTAAGCACACACGTCGTTCTAACAAAGAACGGTTAAAGGAGAATAAAGGGAATGTTTTGTTCAATGGCCAGGTCAAAGTCCTGACCTTAATCCGGTAGAAATGTTGTTGGAGGACCTGAAGAGAGCCGTTCATGTGAAGAAACAAACCAACACGCCAGAGCTGAAGCTGTTTCTGTACAGAGGAATAAAGGATTCAGAGGAACCAGGCTTATGTACAGAACCGAACAGTTACACAAACGTTTACTTCCAGTTCCTGCTGCCACAAAGGGGCACACCAGATACTGAAAGCACAGGTTCACAAACTTTTACCACTCACTTTTGAAAAAAAAAAAACCAAAACACCGATACTCTTCAACCTCGACCGGCCCCAGCTCATCCCCTGTCCCTGATGTATTAAAGTGAACGTTAAGTGCCCCAGTCCAATCATTTAATAAACAAAAAAGACACTTTTACCTCTCAAAAAATGATTGATATTCCGACTAAGAGCTTGCTTTTTTAAACCAGGTTTTTGAGACGTAGCCGTTCAGAAAAAAAGACAGAGAACATTTAGTTTGATAAATTTTGATTTAGAAAACTTCATAATCAGCTTTATAATCTTATATGATCTTAAAAGGCCCAAGTTGAGCGACCCTGAGGCGACAGTGGCAAGGAAAATCTCCCTGAATGTAGAAGGAAGAAACCTTGGGAGGAACCAAGACTCAAAAGGGGACCCGACCTCCATGGGTGGCACAGATGTTACTTAAATAATTAAGTTGTAGTAATAGTAACAATAAGTAAATAATACAATTTAAACCAATAATACAATTTAAATCAATAATAAAATATAATTGAAATAACAAAATAGATTTAACTTAACGAGTCCTCAGTCGGACATTCTTGGAGGCACATCGTCTCCTAATAACTAAGTGACGGAGGGAGTTCCTGCTCTCTGGTGGGACTGGTTATTGTTGATGAAGACCAGTATAGGAGATGCTGAGGTGGAGGAACATCTAAGTGTGAGGTGCTGGAACCGGTACCGGAACATGAGCTCAGAGAGAAAAGAGAAAATGTAGTTACTTATGGGTTAGGAGCACAGAGTCTATTAATAATGACTGATGCCAGGTGCAGCATGGCACTACTCCAGCAGCACTACTATAGCAGCATAGCTAAAGCGGAAGAACCAGAAGGTAACACAGAGGCAAGAGGCAAGAGCCGAACCTGAGCCATGCGTCATAGTCGAAATCTAACCAAAAATCTGAGTAAATAAGATTGTTTTTAGCCTAGACTTAAAATTTAGAGAGTGTCTGAATCTCAAACTAAAGTGGAGTCTTTAGTCTAAAGTGGGGGCAAGTATGAGAAAGTTTTTTTCATTCTAGGAACTGAAAGAAGCCCTGCAGCTTGTGCATGAAGTTCAGTTTTGTTAAACCTCCCAGGCTCTAGATTTTAGGTGAAGCAGTTTTTAGGTGAAGTCCTTTTTTTGCGAGATGACCCCCTGACGCTGGATCATTTTCCTCAATAAATAAATGACAAAGTATAACCTCTTTATCTCGTTTGCTTAACTGGGTTCTGCTGTTTGAAAATCCGATGATGTTTAAGTCCAGATTTATACAGAACTATAGGGAATCCTAAAGGGATTTTAAGCGGCACTATATGCCAGGAAGGCGTAATGAATTTCAATAATTCGACTCCTAGAACATCAAAGAGAAGCCGCAGCCCGGTTTAACAGTTAGGAGTGCGGCTCCACAGCCTCCGTGCTGGCTCTTTCTCAGGGTAAATAAGGACGACGTTTTATTGAGGCATGTAACACCGTTACTCCTGCATCATTAAACATCTGTTTGTACAATTGATCATTTTTGTCTTCGGAATAACTCTGGCCATATTAAGCACATCCTGTAAATAAATGCTCCAAAGACGTGAGACGTCTTAAGAGTGGAGCGACTGGCAAGCTGGATACAGGGAGGTTCATCAGGCCCAAAAATGAAGCCCTGCTGTGCAGTCCTGGGTCTCCTAAGATTCAAAGTTCTCATTACCTCGGATTTCTGCTTTTCTGCTGGAAACATGTGAAATGAATGAAGGAAGAAGCAGCTAAATGTATCCGAACGGCTCTGACTCGACTCTGTGATCACGATGGCCCTTGTTGGGACTAAAAGTTCAGCAACGGGAGTGTCATCGGCTCTCTCACGCCCTCATTATTGCGGCAGATTTAACGGCTATCTTTCACGGTACTTTCGTTCATGGCCCTTTCCACAAATAGTCCCAGGCACGCTCTTATTCCCTGCGCTCAGTTCACGTTTAATGGGATTTCGCAATCCGACGTGAGCTGGACCTCTCTCTGATTCTGCGCCTCACTGTGCCATGATGGGAATTACAGCAGCGAAATCTGCAGATGGGAGGTTTTTGACCATAGAAGAACGATCAGAATTGTAGATAAATGGCAAAAATCACAGGACACATCGGTGGGACTTTTCCCACCGGCTGATTGTTGAGGTTTTTTGGCCGGTGGAGGTTCTTCAGAAGATCACTACGTTTCTTCTTCGTCTTCGTCCACTGTCCCGGTTCCCCCGAGTTCCTTATGAGGGGTAACAGTACAGAAATTCCTGATCATTTCTGGGTGTCGGTTGTTGAAGTCTGTTGCTGTGATGCGGCAGTATCAACTTTCTGTCCTGATAACGTTTGAACCATACTATTGCAAATCTGATTTTGCACCAGTCGAATTTCTGATGCAGTTCTGATCAAATCTTCTTCGATATCCTGCGTGATCCCCTTCAGTTTGAAAAAAAACCTGCCCTTGATCCAACATGGGCGCTTACAAGGTGCCAGCCATGCTCTGGACCTAGCCTAAAATATAGGTCCCCTCAGCCAGTACTTACTGGGGTATTCAGATAGGTCGTTTTTCCCTTTTGTTTCTGAAATTAAAGTGTGTCCTGTGACTTCTGCCTCTGGTCAGGAAGCCTGTAATGACAGGGAATGGCGCCCTCTGGGACTAGGGAAGGTTCCGGATGCTTCATGTGACGTAGGCCAGACCATGCTTGTGGATTTAGCTGCTGTCTACAGGTGTGCACCGTTTGTCGACCCCTTTACGTTCTGTGAACCAGATCCTTGACTGACACGGTCGTTGAGCAGACATTTCTACAGCCAAAATAGTTCTTACGATAGGAAAGATTAGGAACGACAGAAGATCAGCGAGTGGTTATGAAACCGATTATATAGTTACAGTTTAGAAAGAATGAACAGGTAGTGGAGGGACAAACAGAGAAGTACTACTTACAATAGGTCAGGTACGTACACTTACAAACAGCGTTTACAGCTTGGTATAAATAAACAGAGGAAAGGCATCCACACAAACACGAGTCTCTAAACACATCACCCGAGTTACAACCAGTCCCAAGAGGCATTGATTCAGGGTTGCCAGATCTCACAAGCATCCCAAAACAAGCAAACTGGCTCAACAGGTGACCTACCTACAATGTGACAGAATGACCACTTGATAATTATTATTGTTTTATTTTTTCCTTTTAGTTTGAGGTTGAACAGAACCAACTTGCAGAGAATTTTGGAGAGAAGGCCAACTGGAGGAGCAAACCCAAATAAGTAACTACACTTTAGAAACATACCCCAAAAACGGCCAATATTTATAAGTCCGAATGTCACTTGGAATAAGTGGACCTGGCAACCGTGACACCAAAGCCTGACTTTATTCCTGCTGGAAGACGTTTTTCCTTTCCGCCGATGCCCTCCTGAAGCAACCTTTGTGAGCCGAGCGTCCCCGTTTAGCTGTGCTTGTCATTTTTGGGATAGACCCCAGACCCCCGTGCCCACTAAGTGGGTGTGACGACGCAAAATAAATGCGTGAACAAGCCTCAGGATCAGTCGCAACTGGTGGAAGATGGTTCCTTATCTCACACAGACCTACAGAGTATTTTCACAGATCTTAATCCCTCCTAAAAACCTCCATGTGAGCTTTGAAATAGCAATTTCAAACGAATAATAAATAAAAGTGATTAATATTAAGCGCTAGGTTTACGACTCCAGCGTTCCAGCTGCATCACACTCACCAATCTCTTCCACATTCCTAAAACTCGAGCGGTGTGGGGGGTTCTGCATGCAGTTGGGCGTTTGCTCTGTGATTGTGGAGGTTAAAGGGGTGTGAGTGTGTGAGATGGCTCCAACTAAAGCAGTAGTTGTGGTATCACATTGTTTTGCAGCGTCTGGGCCCTGTGCCCGGGATCTAAATTTAACTCCCGAGTTGGCAGCGTCACACGAGTGCCGTGACGTCAGGGGCTTGGAGAGTACAGCCACCGCTGTGTACAGCATGCTTTCGTTCAGGGTGTGTGCGTGTGCGTGTGCGTGTGTGTGTGCGTGCTCGTGCAGTGGTCATGGAGTCCACAGCCATTTATTTAACTGGAGGAGTTGTTTATCTCACCGATGTGGGAGAAGAAACTTTCAGACTTGCACTTTCTCCAGTCCTGATCTGTCTTTGCTGTTTGTATTTAGTGCTTTCTCGATTAGTTTTGCCCTTTAGATTTTGTCGTTTCCTGGGTTGTATTTCAAATCTCGAGAGGCGATGAGGCAAGAAGTGGCACGTCTCAGTCCTTAGTTTGCAGCTACGTCCGAGGCGGGCGGTGTGTTGAAAAAAAATGACGCTGTACAATGTAACGCTTAAGTAAGGAAAACCCTGGGTTGTTCAATAACAAGCGTTTCCCTCTGGGTACTTTTTGGGGACATTTTTAAGCGGCTAATCGTGACCGGGGGGGGGCTCGGTGGGTAGCGAGAAGGTCCCGGGTTCGATCCCTGAGCGGAACGACCTGGGTCTTTTCTGTGTGGAGTCTGCATGTCCTCCCCGCGTCTGCGTGGGTTTACTCCAGGTACTCCGGTTTCCTCCCACACACATGTGTGTTAGGCCGTTCGATCACTTTAAATTGGCATCGATTCGAGGGTGTAATGGCCTGCCCGCCTTGCCAGCCGGGTTGGGGTTATATAATGGCTAAAACACCACTGCGGTGCAGCGACCAGCGACGTCTACAAGGCGCCTGACAGACGAGGTGACCCACGGGGAATAGTGAGTCCATCACGCCCCTGTTTTTGTATCTCATCTTGCCGTATAGTGGAATTGGTTCGCTGTTAACATTGTCAGGTTTTTGCAGTGCTCCCTCTAGGATGTTCTTGAGCCACCCCGTACCCCTCATGCCCAGCTGCGGCACGATTTTAAATGATAATGGTATCAGATTTCGACGTTGTCACATAAAAGAACAATTGCAGATAAGCTACAGTGCAAAACACACCTTTTTTAAAACAAGGGAACCCTCCCGAAGCTGATCGTACTAACGTTAGCTGAGCCTTCAGCGTTTGTTTGTTAACAGAAACCGGTCCGCCTTTTTCTGTGTAAATTTTAAGTCATGTGTGATTTACTGGTTTGTTCTGGTGCCCAAAATGGCCCAAAAGGCGATGGATGGACCGGCGAGGGGAAAAAAAGATCTCTCAAAGAGATCACCAGACGGTCAAATCCCACCGCAGGGAAAAATGGCAAGAACAATGATCCAGCCATTCTCAACACAAACAACGTGGGTTCAGCCCTCACTTCGGCCCCAGCTTTAACCAAATCCAGAGCAAATCGGACATAGCACATTCACCCAGCGACACCTCTTGGTGTGTCAACACAGAATACCTTTTTTTAAGAACACACCCCCACCAAGATCTGAAAAAAAGAGTAAAAGGCAGTGTATTGGATGTGGTATGATGTGTTTGTATTACGTATGACCTGTATATGCTGACCTGGCAACACAACAACCAACCAGAATGATAAGAATCAAGCAAATGTTCCCATAAGGAATAAAATAAAGTGAATGAATCCGTTCCAGACCCCCAAAAAATCCCCCTCTATAAGGTGTTGTACACTAATTCCCTGTATTAATTGTCTCTAAAACGTTAGCCTACCTATTATTTAACGGTAATATTTTGAAATAGGTTCTTTCTGTTAGTAGTTACTCCGTTTCTGCTTATTTATTTCTATATCATGTTTAGTTCTTACTCATTATCGTTCCCTTTTTGAATTTTGGTCGCGCCAAGCTTACCTCCTTAGAACGTTCAGGGAGTTTCTCCTTTCCGCTGTCACCCCAGGCTCGCTCCGATTTGGAATCGTTCTTAGATAGAAGAAGACGATCTAACATTGTAAAGCTGCTTTGAGACAACGCTTCATTGTTAAAAAGTGCTACGAAGATAGAGCTGGTCAATTTCACCGATCCATTCTCTTTTCCATTCTTTCTGAGATTTAGCGGATCTCGACCTTTTCACTCTGTTCGCTTTTCTACAAAAATGTGTGGTGTTTTTTTTTTTAAGCTACTACCTTTCCGGAAAAGATCATTCCTGTTCAAGCGTCTTCAGACTCTACAAGGGTGAGACCTGGCGTCCCGATGAAGCGTGCGATGAGGCCGCATTAAGGCATTAAGTGCCTGGCACTGCAGCCTACAGAAGCTGATTTTTGAACTGGATATGATTATCCCGTGTTTCTGGGAAACAGTGACGGCTAAATATGGTCATTATACCATTGCAAGAACAGATGGGTATTTAATCTAATGGTGGCCTAAGACTTTTGCACAGTACTGTGTTATCATTGAACTGGATTTATTTCTGTGTAATACATGACCTGGATTTGTCCGAAAGCTATAGCAAGTTGCATTTGATCAGCGTATGGCAACCAGCACCAGATCGCCCCACTGGCTGTGTTCTGGAGATTTCTTGCAGTACTGAGCATTAATACTCGGCCTAGTGTTAAATGAATCCTTTTTTTATCCTGCTCTATGCCTCTATAGTGGAAGCTGTTCGTATGTGCCCTTCAGCACAAAGCCCTCCATTAGAGGCACTAACCCAAAGAATGCGTCCTTTCTTCTCCCCAACGTCCTCCTTTTCCCAAAAGAAAGAAAGAAAGAAGAAAGGTTGCGTGGTTCCTCGTGCCGGTCGCCCGTTCATTACAGTGAAGGTTCGCTTGTGTAAAGGCCGTTGGGTAATCTGCCTTCCTTTCCATAGCTGCGCTCTGAACAACAGACCCAAGGTCGGTTTAATGAAGTGCATTTGTGCTGGGTAACGAGCTGAGTCGTGAGGGGTGGCTGATCTCAGGTCAGAGGATTAAGGGGAATGGCGTTAAAGTTGGTAATGACAGCCTCGTGTCGGTGGGAGATCATTCGGATAGCCTTCAGACCCTGTCGCGTTCTTCACATACCGTTACGTTGAGCCGGGAAGGGGGTCCGGACCTGACCTGTTCTACACCCTCACGCAGTAAAGAGGAGGGTTACAGGGTCACGGTTCGCAGACAAAACTCCAAATAAATGTTTAGACCCCACGATCATGTCAGAGCTCGCCAAAATGAGGGGATCTTTTCGATTTTGGTGAGTGGAGTAAATCTAAGGCAGTGTATTGGACGTGGTATGATGTGTTTGTATTAGGTAGGACCTGTACATGCTGACGTGGCAACACAACAACCAACCAGAATGATGAGAATCAAGCAAATGTTCTCGTAAGGAGGAACATAAAGTGAAAAAGTCCGCTCCAGACCCCCAGAAAATCCCCCTGTATAAGGTCTTGTACAGGAATTCCCTGTATTTATTGTCTCTAAAACGTTAGTGTAGTTTAAATAGGTTCTCTCTGGTCGTAGCTATTCAGTTTCTGCTTATTTAATGTGTAACGTTTAAACCTATTTAATTCGATATCTTGTTTAGTTCTAACTAATCTTCTAAGCACGCCGGGTCCCTTTTTGAATTTAGGTCCCGCCAAGGTTACTTCCTTATAATGTTCGGGGAGTTTTTCCTTGCCGCTGCCACCCTAGGCTCGCTCGATTTGCGATCGGCCTTAGATTTTGTTCTGTGTGCTTGGAACGGGTGCCATAAGCAGGGATGCTGTGTGCTGTAGCTTTGTAGAAATGCACAGTCAGTAAAAGCTGTAAGAGCTCAGGAGCTCGTCGTTGTGGCCAGAGTTTGCCGAAATCGGTCCTGCAGCTCAGGCGGAGCTGAAATATTTTGAGCCAGGCTCTGCGCATCTTCCAAAAGTTTGAAACCGCCTTGTATTGGCACAGTGTGTTTTCTCATGTAATGGGTGACAGTGTTACGTTACATCATGGCTATAGTGGCCTGTATCAGTTGCCTTTATTTTCTCAAGGCATTTTTGGCGCAGAACGAGTCAGCTAGAGTGTTTTTTTTTTTTACTGCTTTAGGTCTGTTCTTGATTCTTAAAGCGCTTCCTGTTCTCCGTATTCTGTTCGGTGGTTTTGTTTGCAGTTTCTGAAAAAATATAGTTATCGTGCTGTGTTTAACGGCAACTGATTTCCGACACTGGGTGCGTTTACATGTACAGTCGAATCCGGTTAGGGGAACCACATCGGGACGGGATGGTTTTGGTCCTAATAACCGGCTGGTACGATTAATCGAACATGCCTTATGTTACAAGACGGGACGTGCTATAATTTATGTAACATATTAAATGTTTATTAAACC
>JAUZST010008694.1:0-38597 GCA_034779995.1 Parotocinclus haroldoi
AATATAAACCTTCCAGAGTAAGGTAGACTTCCCAGACCAGCATTCACAACCCAAAAAAAAAACAGTTCACCTTTACTTTAAACCCAGACAGTATGGACCCAAGATAGTCTATGTTTTGTCTGATTAACTTCATTTTATTTGTTAATAAACATCCATTTATGAATTTTAGGCCTAGAACACATTCCACAAAGGACTAGTAATGGGGTAAAAAGTGATATGATATCAACAGGTGATTATAATCATAATTATCAATATTAAGAATATAACATTTTTTTAGCAATGCTTGTTCCAGGGCACAAGCCGAAACCTAAGACCCTTGATCTCCAGTACCTCAGGTAGCACTGCATCAAGAACTGACATTCATTAATAGCTGATATAGCCACATATAACTTTACTGTGCAATAAAGAAGTCTTATGTAAAATATGTCCTGAAGCTGAGTCAACTTCTCTAGATTCAGAAGTGCTTGGGATGGCCCAAGTTCATACTGTCCCAACATTTTCTGATTTGGTGTTGTAGAACTTAATGGTAGGTATTAGGCTTGCAGAACTATTTGTTGCTTATTAGTTACCCGTACTGTGTGTGGCACCCTATGCACAACATTTTGTTATAAAAAAAATTCAGCTAATTCAGCTGACAGCAGATCATTTTGAGAAAATTGAGGCATGGAACAGCAGGGAGAAGTAATTATTCCCTAGCCAATATACTAGGGTTGCAAGTGGATCTGTTATAGTCTCAAAGATAAACCAACCATTTAGTGTCACCATCATTTTGCAATAAAGATGATGATCCTCATGATGTTCCTGTTGTGTTCAACTTTGAATTTGTCACTCACGCTCTGGGAAAGAAATTAGGACTTAAATTAAAGAAATTATAGAAATTAAATTAGTTATGGTGCCTCACATTTTTGCCAGAATCTTAACCACAATTCTGTCTTTGTTTACGAGAAAATAATTTAAATTCAGAGTAAGAGGGTACCCTAAAAGTCGCAAAGCTTTGAGAGTGGTAAGAAATGCTTCTGATAAAGCAAAAATATCACTATTTCAACCTTTTGAGCCTTTTACAAAAGAAAGGCTGGATGTAATCAGCAGAAATAGTTCTGCTTGGTTTACCTGCAGAGACCCCTGGAGGTTTAATGTTAAGTGGCCTATTCTCAATTTAGCACTTGTGCCTGTCATCTTGTGCCTTGGACAACGATGTTCTCTGTAGAAGAACACGGTAATATCCACCTTTCACACTTCCCATTCTTCTACTTGTTTAGCATGGATCATTCAACGCTGAGCCATGCAGCTTAGACTCTTCACCAAATCAAATAGTAGAGAAGATAGAGAGAGGGGGAGTGAACATGGTAGGGGAGATAGGTTCACATGTCATTATGCACTCCACTGCTTTATGTTAAGTGAATGGCTCTGAGATACTGATTACATACTTTCAGAACATAGCTATGTCTTTGAAGCCTAGTTATCCTCATCCAGTCCAATGAATTGAATGATTCGTGCAGCGCTCGTGTCAGACCAAGCAAAAACTGCAGTATCCTTTTTCTATATTTGGTTAGCATCTGTGCAGTATGTAATCCACAGTCTAAAAATGCAGCTATTCCAACATGGTTTAATTATTGTGTTTTACCATGCTGTTTTCCGTATGACAACTGTATTGTTGCCTGATATGGTATCTGGTTATTTATCCTCCAGTCACTTGCACTGTGCCGTCTGTAATAGACCAATCCTCCCACCAGTACTATTACATTTGTAACTGTACGATTGCATATTAGCAAAAAATAGAGTAATTAAGGGCTGCAAGAGGTAGCACAGTGATTAAGGTTTTGAAATGACCAGTAAAGGGTTGTGAGTTTAAAATTGCTCTGCTCAGGTGGGTTGTGAGTGTATACTAATTTAAATAAGGACTGTTAAATGATGTAAATGTGCATGTACATTTAACATTTTCAAGAGAAAACTGCATGAAAAAGTGTAGACCTAAACACTTACTTTCCTAACACTAATTCCTAACAATTATTCAAATAACACAGAATTTTTGTAAATCATTATAATCCTATTATAACTGATAAGTCCTCGGTCGTTAAAGCAAATAGACATTTATTGTATGATTATTAAACGGCCCAAAACTATACCTCAAAAGTAAAAATCCTCTTATAGAGCTCCTAGCTCAAATTCCTAACTAGGAGTTTTATCTTAAGAGTGATGCAGACACAATCTCAGAGCAACTCTGAGCAAGGAGAAGACAAAAATTTATGCACTAAGAATCTTTATGAATACTGCCCCAGGTCTGTTTAGTGTGTGTTAAGGATATGTTAAATCTACAGAATTAAATGACAGTATATAGACTTGTGCGTCTCCAGTTTGTCGAACTTGGATAAACGCTCAACACTAGTCCCCGTATTGCTTGTAGATGTGAGACGTGTCTAATTACACTACAGAGCAAGATGTTTGTGGACAACCCTTTTAATTTGTGCTATTTCAGCCACATCTACTGCTAATAGGTTTATAATATGAGGCATGCAAGCATGGAGTCTCCAATGGACAGATTATTTTCACGTCATCTTAACGTTCACACAACTAGTAAAAGTAGCCCAAAGCCCACGACATATGATATAAGACAATAGGACATTTCTGAAAAGCCAGATCTGAATGTGATTTGTCAATCCAACTCATACTTTGTGCTGAGGGAACCGATGACAGTAGTGATGGAGATTTTAAGGGGTGGGACCATGGTAGACCTCAAGTATTTCTGGTGATGGCTCTGTGCAAGCAAACTTAGAAGTCACATATGGCAACTGCTCCATTTTAGAGGAAATTTCTAAATAAATTGGTGAATAACAGCCACAGTAGGCTATGACTGCAGTGTCAGAGGAAAATAAAAAGCTTTAAAGCAAAGTTTAAAGAAACCAAGGACACAAACCAAAGATGTGACCGTGGCCAAATAATATGCATTTTTGACATGAAGTGCCTGTTACTGTTGATTGCTCAGACGAATGTCGGATAAAGGTCGCATATCCAAAACCAAAAAGATGCTGTAAACAGCCTCTGGGTCACATTGCTGCTGTGTGACTGTAGCCTTACAATGGAACTGTTAGCCACTGTTTATCCAACATCAGTGCCGAACTTCACATTTAGGTTCCAAAATCTTTTGGAAAGCCTTCTGAACAGAGTGAGGGCTGTTGTAGCATTGACGAGGGATACACATTACACAAACACATATGTTTGACATGTAATAGTTAGGGTGTCTACAAATTTTTGTCTATATAGTGTACATTGATCGTGAAATGCTTAATTCGTTTTTGTCATGCAAGCACATAAGCAGTTATCAAGTATCTTAATTATTTTCTATTTAGTTAACTTGAAGCTAAAGCCAATCTAATTTAATTAGCTACAACAACAAGGAAATGCTGAACGTCACATATTACATTTGCAGCTTACATTGTTAGGGTTCGCGCCGTGAGCCCATTTTCTTTTTTTTGCCGCAGTTTATTATTTTACCTCGATCCCTTAGTGTTCTGTTTCCGTTTCTCCTTCAGATTACGTATGCCGTTTGTTTTTCATTTACCGCGGTGGTCAATTGGTTGGTTTCTTTTGTCACGCACCTGTTTTTCATTACAGTTAATTATTGTCTGACACATGAATGCCAGCTCATTACGTTTATGTGTCGCGTTGTGTTCCCCTGTTGTGCGCACTTTAGGGTTAGGGTCTGCGGCTGGAGGGGTCCAGGAGACCATTATGAGGCGACCCCGGGATCCGCAGCCACCCGTAGTAATTTTTGGATCCTCTGCCTTTTATGGCCGTCCCTGGATCTGCCTCCTTTCTTTTTTTATTTGGGCCCTTACGTGGTACCCTGGCATTTAAGCCGTCATGCGGACCCTCCAGCACGGAGGCATTATGGCCCTTTGCCACCTCATGGACCCTTGGCACCCCAGCCCGTCCGTGGACCCTTGGCATCTGACTTTCGGCTCTCAAGCTGCAGTGGATCTCCAGCATCCAGACTGTTCGTGGAACTCTGGAGTTTCGGCTGTCTGGGGTCCTATTGCCCGCACCGCAGGACTCTGGACTTTCGGCTCGGTAGCCCGCACCGGACTCACGTGTGGGACTTTTTTCCCTTTTTTGTTATGCCTGACTCATTTTGTTTAATAAATGTTTTTTTGTTAACCTCATTTGTTGTCTGTCTGTGGATAATGCATTATGGGCTCTGACCATTAAAACCCGGTAGGGATCCTGGGGATTTGGAGAGACCAGGAATGGTCTTGCGAGATCTCCGGGATGCCCTATTGTAACATACATTAGTAGCAAATGAAACTGGGTAATTTTAAATGGTTCATTCTACAGTCTCGCTCTGAATTCATTTCTTTTCTTACCCTTCCAAATAATGTTGTGCCATTCTGTGTGTAAACCTAGCAGTTTATGGATGATGTCGGCTAATAAACTTATGAGAATTCCAGGCGTGCTATTAATTAAACGCTGTCTAACACAGATTTTATACCTTGCAAAAATGTATTTTTGCACACCAAATCCAAATATGTTTACAGAATTTCTCTATTTCCCATCGTTTTTCTTTTGTGTACTCTAAAACAATCAACGATGATAATTTTTTCGAGCCCCCTGCTGACTCCGACACAGGTATATCTATTGCTTCCAAATGCCACTGGAATTTAGTTTAAGTACTTGCATTCATACAAAACTGCAACTTCTTACTTCTAACTTCTTAATTAACACAAAGCAAAAACACATTTAGAGTGGAATTATTATGTGTCATGCATTATGTATCTTACATTTGTATTATGTTACACAACAGTGCTCAAACATGCCTTATTCACTTACCTTGCTTTAATACCCCTCTCCCTGTTCCCCTTAGGGGGCACCCAGTACTTTTGAAGCCACTGACATAATGTATAGCATATAATGAAGCACTACAACATTTGATTGCTTGTTCTGCCTGACAAATATAAACTGTATAACATAAATATCCAAACATACATAAATACCCAAACTTACCACAGTACCTCACAGTCAGGACTTACCTCCAATAAATCTGACACAGAATGATGAGGAATCTGGTGATGTGAAAGTAGACTAAGTATACATTATAGATACACTTGTACAGTTTAAAAATGAGTACATAGTTCAGGCCTTATTTATGAATTAGCGACATACAATTACAACCACTTAGGCATTAGGTTTACCTTGCTAGTACCAGTTTGGAGCCCGATTTGACTTGATTTGAGAACCTTGCTTCCTCGTGGCATATATTTAATAAGGTGCTGTAAACATTCTGACGAGATTTTGGTCCATGTTGACATGATAGCAACTAGCAGTTTTTGCAGATTCCTAAAAGTTATATATTAGATTGTGATCTGGTGACAGTGGAGGCCATTTGACTACAGTGAACCAACTGTCATGTTCAAGAAAACCGTTTGATGATTTGAGCTTTGTGACATGGTGCATTGTGCTGTTGAAACCATCAGAACATGTTACACTGTGGTCAGTCAGGGATGGACAATATTCACATAGGCTGTGAATTCTCTATGATGCTGAATTAATATAAAGGGAGCCACAGTATGCCAAGAAATATTCCCCCACACCATTATACCACCATCACCAGATGGATCCATGCTGTCATGCTGTTTATGCTAAATTTTGACTCTACCATCCAAATGCTGCAGCAGAAATCAAGACTTACCAGTCCTGTCAATGTTTTGACCAATTTTGTTGAGAAGTACAAACTGTAGTCTCAACTGTCTGTTCTAAGCTGGCCGGTGTGGTCTTCTGCTGCTGTAGCCCATCTGCTTCAAGGTTCAACATATTATTAATTGAGAGTTCTGCATACCTTGGTTGTAATAGGGTTTTTTAAAATATACTGTTGGCCTTCATTCAGCTAAAACCAGTCTCGTCATTCTATTTTTACTTCAAGTTTCAATAGAGCATTTTCACCCAGAGAACTGCCCAGTAAATTAGCAGTTTCAGAAACTAGGTTGTCTAGCTCTAACAAAACGTACCACCTCAAAGTCACTTGAATCCTCTTTCTTCCCCATCCTGGTGCTCAGTTTGAACTTTAGCTGGTTTGAGCAGGTGTACCTAATAAAGTGGCTAGTAAGGATACACATTGTAAAGTTTAATTGGTCTGTCACTAACTATGCCTGACCAAAACATTCTAAAAACAGGTTGTTGTTCAGCATAATTATTGGCATTGACTACAAATTGCATTCACACACTAACAGGAAAAAGCTCATTAATAAACCATGCAATTTTAATTTATTTACTCTCCATTTGTGAAGTCTACTTTTTCTCATTTCCATCTCTCTCATTTCTCCCTTCTCTACTCAATCCATCCCATTCACCTTACCCCCTATTCTATTCCAGTTGAGACTTTTAGTCAGTTCTCTCTATCCTCTATCTATTTCTCTATATTTCAATCTCCTCTTTTGAATGCTATCAGACTAGAGACTCCAGTGAAGTTTAAGGTTGCTGCTTTGTGAAGAGCAAAGATGGCACCTCCATTGTAACTGCACGCCAGCCAAAGGATTTGTTACTGGTTGGGGAATTCAATTAGGGCTCCTGCGAACAGAGATAAAGCTAGAAGAACTGCTTTTCATTAGACCTCCAGCTCAGCCCGATGCATCTCCATCAGGGAGGTGCTGGAAGACCGTCATTTCTCTCTAGAGTTCTGTTTCAAAATAAGTTCCCATCACCCAGACCCACCTCCATACACTCATATTCTCTGATCACAATATATTTCATTAAAAGGCAGCTTCTGGTACACTAGCATTTGAGAAAATCAAATTTCCATTTTCCAGAAGGAGAACTAGGGTTAAATGAGCCTTTCAGGAGACTTGCACTGAGCTTGGCTTTTATTAACTCTGCCAAGTAGCACTTTTTTTCTCCTTGGTGTGCCCTTTGTGCCCAGGAGTCCTCCCAGTGGCTCCTGAAAAGCATTTCTCTGAATGTGTAGGCATTTGCATATATCCTATTGCTTCACAGCTCTCAATCCAATAACAATATCAGAATGGAAGGAAGATAAAGTGAGACAGGTGAGCCTGTGTATTTCTATAGAGTAATTATATCAGCCAACTTGATTTTTCTCTCAAACTATGTCCATACTGTATTTTTAGAAATAGGTTCAAGAAAACCTGGTCCAGTGATCATCACAGGTTTGTAAAAGCAAACCTCGACAGCCAACCTCACCCTACCTCACCATGTGAAGAGAAATTTAATATCATACATCATATACTGACATCCAAACACAGGTGGGCTTCAGCTGTAAATGG
Source organism: Parotocinclus haroldoi (assembly GCA_034779995.1). Lineage (NCBI taxonomy): Eukaryota > Metazoa > Chordata > Actinopteri > Siluriformes > Loricariidae > Parotocinclus > Parotocinclus haroldoi. The sequence goes on from JAUZST010008694.1 coordinate 7,269, forward strand.
CCAAGTGCCATAAGGATGACTGTTTGGAAACTATAATATAGAAATGGTGGACCACACAGAAGTGCTACACTTTGGTTCTTCAACCATGCCAAACATTTCTGCTCAGTCTCTTTCCGTGCTTTTTAAAGGGCTTTGTTTAATATTGTCCACTACGAAAGCTAAATGGAATATTAAAACTTAATATATTAAATGACTTTGAACATGGCATGGCTGATGAGAATCTGAGAAATTGTTGATCTACTGAGACTTTCACACAGCCATTACTAGAGTTTACAGAGAATAGTTTGAAAAAGAGAAAATATCCAGATCTATGGCCGAAAGTGACCTGTTGGTGCAAGAGGTCAGAAGAAAATAGCTAGACTGGTTCAAGCTGATGAAAAGGCAACAGTAACTCAAATAACCACGTTACAACCAAGGTAAATACAAAAACAACGGATGAAGCGGATGGGCTATTGCAGTCAAAGACCACACTAGGTTCAGCACCAACTCACACAGACCCACTAACACTGGACCATAGAAGAATTGGAAAACATTGCTAACATTCAGACGGTAGGGTCAGAGCATGGATTCACCCTGCCTTGTATCATGCTAATGGTGGTGTAATGGTGTGAGGGATAGTTTTTTGGTGCAAGTTGGCCCTCTTAATACCAGCTGAGCATCATGTAAACACCACAGGTTCCCTGAGTATTCTTACTGATCATGTCCATTATTTTTGACCACATCTTCTGATAGCTTCTTCCAGCAGAATAATGAGCCATGTCACAGAGCTTAAATAATTTCAAACTGGTTTGTTGAACATTCCAATGAGTTCACTGAAATGACCTCCACAGTCACCCAACCCCAACCAGTCTAATCTCAGACCAATAGGGCACCTTTGGGATGTGGTGCAACAGGTGATTTACATGTTCAATGGATAAAATACAAAAACTGTGTGATGCCCTCGTGTCAATATGGACTAAATTCTCTGAGGAATGTTTCTAGCACCATGTGGACTCAATGCCACAAAGAAGTAAGGCAGTTCTGAAAAAGTGGAGTTTTGGTACTAGCAAGGTATACCTAATAAAGTCGCAGAAGAGTGTAAGCACATGTGTTTTATTGCTTTCAATAAAATAATAATTAATCCATAAAATCAATCTTTTTGGAGACCTAAAAGCGGTGATTGCTAGGGAGAAGAAGTTAACAGCTCAGCTGCATTTAAGAAATAGGTCACCGGAGTGACCAAGCCATGGCAGAATTTGTGCAATTATAATAATGTAGCCTGTATTTAGTTTATTAGAAGTGTAAATTACACAGATTATTTTGTCTGTGTGCTGTATAACCTCAAACTGCAGATTCAGGGTACAGCTCCCTCAAGTCTTCTAGGTTTTGGTCATGGCCAGTAATACCATAATTGGTTTAATGGTGGAAGCTGATAGAGTAGAATTAATAAAAAGGATTTGGTTTCACACCACATTAGCTAGATCGGTAGTGTTGGGATGTTGCCTGCAACACAGTAAGACTAAGGGTTACAGAAAAATTCCCTTTATGTCTTTCTTAAACACATTGATTAATCACTCCCAAAGCTGGCTTGGAAAAGTATGCAAACCTCATACAGATCAAGTTAGTTAGATTGGGGGCATCGGTCGTCTAGGCTTGAAGCAGAAAAACCTACAATTGCATTTTACTATGAAAAAGTCTTATGGCCATTATATAATGGCCATTAATTATTTCTCAGTCACTTTATTAGAATACAAGTATAAAATAAACGACATATGTAGGCAGTATTAAAAAAAATGTGACCTTACCTTACATTTGAGCAAAAGCAGATGCTTCATCGGGTCCAGTCATTGACAGTGTTATTTTAACATTACTAAAACAACAAATGTATTGGAGGCCTAAGACTTTTGCGCAATCCAGTCTTTATAAAAGGCATAGGTTTCTATAAATTTTTAAGAAAACTTATCTGCAAATTAGATCATGTACTACTGATGCTGCTGTATGAAAACAATAATAAACACACAGCACCACCTCTTCTCATTTTTTGTATCACACACCGCAGACATTTATAGCCTGATCATCCTCAATGTCATCTTCAGGAGCCTGAACTTACTACCACCTTAAACATGCAATGTAACTACACTTAGTCCAGAGAGTATCATATTAACAGAATAAATTCATATTTAACTCAAGCTAAGGTAAATATTGCATATTGTATTGTACATATTGCATTTTTGTAGTTTATACTTTTAAAAATATTTTTCTAACCAAGTCTTATTACTAATTAGAATTATTACAATTATAATAAGCTATTTGGAGTAAATCAGGGCACCAGTGGATGCATCACAAATCCGACATTCCTCTAGTTTGAAGAATACCAAATCAACTATTTGCTATTTTGACAAAATAGTATGTAGTATACAGTATCAGTATGTATTGGATACATTTTGAATCCAAACCACACTTATAATAACACAATTAAGATAATAAACAATGTATTGTCACTAAATCCAAAAATGGTAAGGTTGTCTAAATCGATGATAGTCATTATGGTAAGTCTATGGTAATAAGTAAAGCGTTTTCCAACAGGGGCGGTGCTGACATTTCCAGGTGTGATTGTTTATATTCTGTATGCAATAAAACCAAGACATCTGAGTGAAAATCATCATTCCACACTGGCACACCTGTTTCTTTTCCACCATTTAACATGACGTGCAGCGACCATTTTGTTTAGTTTGTCCCGAGACTGAAATGTCAGGAAAATGTCAGCCGTTGCAAATGCATGAGTGATAGGATGAGGAGGTGTTTGTCTTTCATATTTACATTACATTAATTTCTGCCTCAGCTCTATCTCAGGGGCTTGGAAAGGAAGTGGAGGGTAGTCTGGGCAGCGTCAGCACTACCAACTACATTAAGCACGCAGCTGTAACTGAATTGCAATTCTTACAGACTCTAAATGGGATTGTTTCTATTGTGTAGTTGTATTATGTACTGCCTTTGGTGTTTGCTGCTTATCATCATACTGTTCTGGAATCATTATAATGTACATACAGTAGCTTTGTGTTAATTAGTAAAGACAACTGCAAACTCACTCAACACACATGTTCTTTAACATTATCATTACAACATTTTAAACAAAACACACCAAGTATGTGCAGGAGGTGTATTTTTAGAGCTTTCATTACTATATTGCTTAATTAAACATTGTTGATTTATCCATTGGTGTGATACCAGTTTGAATAGGCATGTATCATTGTACAAAAGGTCTATGCTTTGCACAATGTCTATTCGCCTATACAGAGTGGTACCTCCGTTCTCATAGCTCCAGAAGGCTTGTCAAATACCGAAAAAATTCTCCCATAGGCAACAATGGAAATTGAAGCTATTTGTTCCAGAGCGCATTATATACATTAATGGTATTATACAGATGCTCCCTGATTTATGATGAGGATATGTCCAGACAAATCCATCATAAGTTACATCCATCATGAGCGGATACTGTATCATAGTGGAGGCAATTACACATTAACCTACAGTTAGTGCTAAAAGACCTTGTGAAAATTTGTGTTTAATTGATTGAAAGTGTAAAGTAAAAGCAAATCAAACACAGTACTATAGATTTAAAATAAAGATATTAAACACAGCAGAAAGCTTCATTTTTCAAGGGTTTTGTGAATCAGAGTCACTGAACATTAAATCGTGAATCATTAATCATGTATCGAGTTACTGCTGAAACGAGATGCATGGCTAGACTCCTACAAGTTTAAGCAAGTACTAAGCAAACCACAAGAACCGGGACAGTAACAGGAAGGCTATTATCCTTATTATTATGGTAATAATAATGTTATTTCCATCTATTATCTTGCCAAATACATTAGCTGTTGAAGTACAGCATTCGTGATGACAGATGTAACAGTGCAGCCTATGGCTCAAAAAGTTTTATTAAACACAAAGTTTCACTAAACAATGAGCGACGTTTGGCTGGTGCCATGCTCTTATATGCAACATGATGATGATAATGAGTTACCATGGATAAGAATTTGTTTCTACTTGAGACGGCAAGATGTACACAGCAGGGGGGTTGAGTCCTGCTCAATTCTAAAATAAATACTCAGTATTTATGTTGCGCTGTCGCATAAAGGCGGTATGTATGTGCATGTGTGTGGGAAGGGGGGTGGGGTGGGGGGGGTTGTAGAGATGGAGGGGGAGAGGCAGAGAGAAAATGAGAGAGAGTATGTGGGATTAGATGGGGCTGAGCAAATCAATGAGGAGCGTTTGACACATTTTAAAATGCAAAAAACTGAAAATTAATGTGTGGCAGTCAATTTTAGATTAAATAAATCAATGTAAATGGTAACACTACAGTATCTTGGTTATTTAGTTAATACCCCATACACTAAAGTATTCCATATACAATACTGTGCAAAAGTCTTAAGCAACAATTAGATTAGCTAAACTATTGGTACTAATATGGTCACGTATAATTATTGCTCATTCTTAATATTAGAATACAACTAGAAAATACAAGAAACAAAAACACAATAAAGCACAACTGGAGACAACAAAATAAAGTTCCTTTACACACCTTTACAGTGAAATTAATACAACTCACATGCATTTTCTGTCCTAGTAGCTCTGTGCCACCCCTAGATATTGGACTATAGGCTAAAACTGATATATGGGTATGTACACTATATGGATGCCTCTTGGGGTCAAGCACCCAAAATGTGGCAGTGCACCACAAGCCATACTCTGTTCAAGAAACAGTATGAACACACAGTATTAAACCAATGATACTGTTAACAGTTTAATAGTTTTTTGATTGCATTAATATTGGCTGGGATACATCATATTATGAATTGAAAGGAAAATGAAATGACTTCATATTACTGAGCAGTTTTTTGTGTACAGTTTGTAGTCAAACCAAATTAAAAGCCAAACAACCTGCAGAACAAACTCCTGCACACAATCTTTAAAGTGCTGCTTAAAGATGCTGGTATGAGAAAAGAGAATAACTGATGAATCCGACATCCAAGCTTTTTCAAAACTAAATCCCTGGACCAATTAGATTCTGAGAGATTTCAGAGAAATTTCACATGCAATAGACATATGTGACTAAACAAGCTCTTTTAACATTAAAGTCACTAAATTAAAGCTTCTAGTTGTAGGTCTACATTGAGACCACTTTACATCCCAAGCAGACATGAAAGTCATACAGATTGTATTATGGATTAGTTATCATAAGTCTCTCCTTAATAAATAGCCCTTCGGATGAAGACGCTATTGTTTTATACAAAAAATGCATAACTGGCTTTAAAACAATCGATAGATGATATATCTTGCCATTCTAAAATATGGCCCAAACCTCATTCACTGATCAATGATAATAAAATAATTGTGTTTCATTAGAAGAATGTACATAAAATAAAATCAGATCAATAAACCATGTTATCAGAATGTACGTTGTTATGGAAGACACTTCATACAAGAAACATTCAGATAACAAGGGCCATATATCCACTGTTTCCTATGAGGTAATCTCTACCTAATTCCTGTCGTCAAAACCATTCTATGTTTCCAGGATAATATAGTGGAAAAGGGGCTGTTTTGATAGGACGCCTAACCTTTTTCTTCTAGTGTAAAATGCTACAGTATAACATATTCAAAATATAATTCAGTTATGAATAAGAGAAGCATGAAGAGTGTAGGTAAAGATAAGAAGAATGCCATTTACTTCCATTATTCTCCCAGTAGGTATGTTATAGCAGGTTAATCGCTCATATGCAGTACAAATCTGAATCCGCCATTAATTTATTGTTTTAGCAATGATATATTGACCATATATAACATGTTGTTGATGACTGGACCTAAAGATTTCAAACTTTGTCACTCTATAATAGTGTTCTCCACTGATCTTTATTCGTTCCAATATTTACCAAAAATGTGGTTTCTTGGCAGCTTCTCTTCCAAACAGACCATTCCTGATGAAGCTTCTTCATCGAACGAGTCAAATTGGCATCCTGGTAATGCTGCCAGATGCTACTATTGCTCAAGTGCAACAGGAGGTCAGACAGTGTACTATGTATTTCAGTGTTTTTTATTGCATACAAATGTACTGTATTTTCCTGTATTCTAATAATGAGAATGAGAAGTAATTAAATATGGTCATTATAGCCTTGCCAAAACAATTGTATATCTAATCACATGGTGGCCTTTGCACAGTATTATAGTAGTTTGGGGCTTTATAATACCACCAGAGTCAGTTTGTTTGTAATAAGTAGCCATTTCAGTCACTAAGCACAAGTGTATAAAGTTAAATACACAGCTATGCCGCCATACCAACTTGTGTACTACCCTGGAATACTTCCAATTGCCAGCAACAGCTCGGTTTTGAAGCAACCTTAAATGACAAGACCTGCTCATCATTAACTCAACGCTTTTAAGGAGTACAGCACTAGCTAAAAGATGCATAGTGTTTGATAAATCTTTATGCACTAGAGAATGATTATGGACTGATGTATTACCACAGCTAATGAATCGGACAGCATTTGGCAACATGATAAAATCCTTTTCAGACAATGGACGGGTATACAAACTATAAACTGCTATTGTTAGACAGAAGTAAAAATATAACAGAGCTGACCTTGGAAAGAAACTTTCTGTGGAGTGTAATATTTGCTTTAGACAGGACTGTAGCACATGGTAAAAATACATTGCACCTGACATTTCTTCTGAACAAACAGATCCGGGACAGCATGTAACCAGCACTGGGAGGAGTGCTGACATGGGTGGTGGTTAAAGTACTTTGATGGCTGAGCAGAACTGTGGGTTTGGAGGCTGTCTTTAAATATCATATTTTTTCAGGTTAGCTGTCATTTTTTTTATTAAAACAGAGAATTCTAGGACTTTCTCATTTCACACAGCATTTTTTGTCCACATGTTATGTAATCTACTAGCAGGTAACTAAGAAACAGATTTACAAAAGGCACATAAACAAAGTGCAATGTACATCCCCAAATGATAAACACATAGGGGCAGTATGGCAAATGTATCCACTCCATTTTTATGGAATGTGTTGCAGGCCTGAAATGTAGAAATGGACATTTAATTATAAATTAAATTAAGCTGACCAGTCAAAACATGGTATATCTTAGGTTCTTACTGTCTGCAAAGAAATAGAAATAAAATGTAAATGTAAGTAAATGTAAGAAACACTGTTTTTATATGTATTTTGCATAGTGTACCGACTTTCTGATTAAAGAAGCGAACGCTTAACCAGGAGAATTTTACTTCACCATCTGGATACTATTTCAGGGGAGGTACAGTTATGCACATAAATGCATCAGACACTGCTGAAAACATAAGTGGTCTACTACTACCTAAACAGTATCCCCAATGCCACTGCATTTTTTTTACTTTTACTTTTACTTTCACAATAATTAAATAAAATACAGTGACATACTTTTCCGAGCCTAATTACGAACACCTCGGAAAACTAGCCAGATCAAATGGAGACTATACGAGTGAATGTAAACCAGTTTATATAATTATAGATTACATGGAATATACAAGCAATAGGGGGACAAACAAACGGGTACTACTTAAAATAGAACAGGTACATACACTTATAAACACCATTACCAGCTTGTTACAAATAAGGAAAAAAAGGAAAACCGTCTGTAACTTACACAAAAAAATCTCTAAACACATAAACCGGATTAAAACTGCCTTGTATCCAAACTAACCAGTAAACAAGCACATAACCAATAAGGTAGTTACACATACACAAGCACACGCACACTCAAATGACAGATTTTCGCTTAAACTACCACCTATGCTTGTGAATCCATATTGTTGATTGGCTGTTGAGGTGACCAGCTATTAAGAGCCACAACAACCAGTTAAAAAACATTTTAATTTCCTATTATAATTTAGCATATTTTAAGACCTTGCTGGTTAAAGTGAACACTTTGCTCACACGCTGCTTTTCCTGCACTGTTCACAAAAAAATAGTGGATACTTCATTATGGGATATTATATTTTGAAATATCCCCTAATTTTGTAAGGATTAATGTACATATGTGTATATAGGATTCGGAGTCGATTAGACGGAAAAAGGGTCAGCAAATGGTAAGAACAGCAATAACGATAATCAGGGAAACGCGGAGCAACGAGGAATGAACCAAGAAGTTTAGCGGTGAGAGAGTGAAGAAATGACTCTTATAAGGACGGGAGCTGATTGGAAACAGGAGTGTGTGATTAGTAGGCTGGAGAGTGTGGGTGTGAGGTAGGCCGGGTGTGGTCGCATGAGCAGTCCCTGGATATGACAGAAAGCTGGCAAAATGGAAGCAAAAAGATGGACTAGGTCTGGCTGCAGATTGAGGGTGATGGATTTATTTGTATTCCAGTATAAAAAAAACACTATATCTTTGGGCTTAAAAACAAGCTAGCATTCAGGTGGTGGAGCAGCATATATATATATATATATATATATAGACCACCACGGAGTGTCTAAGCTGTGCCTCCAGCCTTAGTCAGGCTCTGCACTGTCACAACTGGCCATGAGTGAGGAGAGGCAGAAGAATGGTCTCCCTGATGACAAAGATATTTTACAAAATACCATTTTATGATGCCAGGAAATGCTTTTTTCATTCACAGCATTGTGTTAAATTTTGAATCTCATTTGAATTTCAATGTTCTGAATGAAGAGCTTCATGGATGGAACAACAGGGGGTAGAGAGCTAAAAATGTGTACCAGGCACTCACAAAAAGAGAGGTGATTTAACAGATTAAAGCACAAACGTGCTTTTTGTACACTGGTAAACAAAAACAATTTCTCAGAATTAACACATTATTTAACATTAAGCTACTGTTTAAATGCATACACCCTCTGTTTTATTTCAAGGAGAAAAGTTATTCACAGTTATTGAGACCATTTGCTGAGTGGTTAGTGGGGCTGCTGTGGTATTTTTATAGATTGTATAAGGACACAGTCTATGCTTAATAGTCATAATCTTGATCATTGAGAACTGCTCAGTACAGAGTCCAAATAGTTCAAAATTGCATTGATTGAGGATCAATACCTGAGCAGTGTTCACACTGTAACATTCAGTATAACACCATACTGAGACTATAATTCGATTGTCTATTTTTTTTTATCTGAACAGTAAACTTTGCAAACAATTTCTCGGGGGAAATAAACAAACAAATCTTAGTACCCTAAAATAAAAATTACTAAAAACAGAGGTATAAACACTGGAAATAAAAGTGCTCTGTTGTAGCGTCACCACGTATTACATCAATAACCAAGAAATCATTCTTTTAGTCTTTCTGAAGAAAATTATGTGCACTTATATTGAAATAATCTTTAGTCTGATAAAAGAAATTAGAAGTTTTAAAAGCATATAAGAGCATGATATATTATTGCATGGGAGCATCAAGTCTCAAAAAGGGACCCATCCTCATTGGGCAGTTTAAATTATATATTTAACAATTAAACTCAGTTACCTAATTAATAAGTTTACAGCAATGCATTGGTACCTCGGTACCCTTCGTTAATTTGTTCCAGAAGGCATGTCGAGCACCAAAAATGTTAGGTACCAGTACCCATGGAGGCACATTTGCACTAATGAACATATAACTCTTGATAAAGAAAAACAAGACAAACACAGTAGAGATCTGCACTGGGTGAGAGGCATTGTGAGACAATCGTGATTGGATATTTCAGCTGAAACGAGTTGCATGACTCAACACATGCCTCTGGCTGAGAAACAAATTCAACAAATTCAGAAGGTTGTCAAGAACTGAGGTACTACTCTAGTTTAAATTAAAAAATAATAATAAACTATCTTATAATTACAACAGTGAAACATGAATTTTGTATAAAAAGACTTCCTAAAATACATTCCTTGTCACTTTTAATAGTTTGCCTTATCCCTTGACCTTTGGTGTGTATTCACTCTTTGCTGTGTTGATCTCCACTTAGTCTGGCCAATAGAAATCCTCCCTGATGTCTGGTTCATGTTTGCTGCCCCTGTTTGTCCCTATGCCCTTCAACATGATGGATGAGTGAAGCACTAATCACAATGTGACATCGTGATCCTCTCTATCCTCCTGCCCTCATTCACCCAGTGCTGAATTCTGATCTTCTATCTGCATTGGCTCTGATGGGGCCCCATGTAAAGGCCAGACAGGATTAAAGTATCAACATGTGCACGCATCTGCTCCAGGACGGACATCCACTAGCCTTAAATCCATGTCTGGGGAAAAGAGGTCTGAGTGATCTGAAAGCTACAAGAAGCAGGTAAGCCTTCATCTCTATTCAGCTCCCTCCATTCCTCTGGAGATCAAGAGTGCTGGCAATGTAATGGTGGGTGTAATTGCCCTGTCCTGCATGCTCCAATGCCTAGCTGGCATTAGCCAAATTAAATAGAGTTGAGCAAGGGAATAAATTCTTCTGCTGGCATTTTGCCATTGGGGTTAAGTGAAAGGAAGTTATTTTTTGATGGGACACATCTGCCTTTGTGATCAAGATAGGTGATGCTCTATAGAATTGTTTATTTCTTTATATAAAGGTATCTACCGCTAAATGACTGCATTACATTCTGTGAGAGAGATTTTAGGACCAAAATGGATGTTGACTGAACATTACCCTAGTCACAGTGTTTTTACACTACTGTAATGTAAATATAAAGGGTATTTTCACAAGCCTACAAGCAAATGATACTTAAATGTTTCAGAGATACCAAAGAAAACACAAGTGAAACACCACCATTTAAGTGGCATTTTTAATTTATGGAAATAATTACAGAAAGCACTGTTACAACCCTGTGAAGGGAAACGCCAATAATTTTGTTTGATGGAACCCAAAATGCATTGAACAACAGTATTACAAAAAACAAGAAAGACCAGCGAGATGAAACATAATTTTAATCATTTTATATAGTTATAGGTGAGAGAGAGAGTTATACAGGTGGGAGGGGGGCAAAAAGGAGTACTACTTACAATAGGACAGGTGCATACATACCATTTATAGCTTGCTATAAATTAAGTAGCAGAAAGTAATCCAAACAAACATGAGTAACTTTTGTCGTTCAACACATTAAACAAATTAGAACATATATATGCTTTCTGTGGCAGTATTCTAACATACAACTAGAACATAATTTAAGCATGAGAGTATTAGCAGGTTAAACCACATCCTGCAGAAAAATAGAGTAGTTTAGCCCAGTAGTGCCCTTGAACTGAAAGAAGTGGACCAGACACAGACTTGACTCCTGAATCATATTATCAACCCAGTTCATTTTGGAAATAATGAATATGTTTTAGATCATGTTTTAGAGAAGCCGCTGGTAGGAATAACTATGTACCAGGACGTTACCGGGGTAACACAGCCTGCATGTCTGCTTACTCTGTCATTTTCAAAAAATAAACATACATTTGAAAAAGTAAGGTAAATCAATCTGTGAAAATTTAGATATTTTTGAACATCCTTCACAAATCACTGTATTACTTACAGAAGCTTCTTTATACAGACTTACAAAATTAACCAAGACTTCTAAACATTTAACTATTGTAAAATCCAGTACTATGACATGATGCCACGGTGGTTAACGATAATGACTCTGCTTGCATTCTAAAGCAGCTGCAGATTTTGAGAAACAGCCATCCTGCAGAAATATGCATGCAAACTGCTGGGAAGATTAACTCCCAGCCAGGATGCCAACTTCATGTAGTTTGCATATTTTCTGCTGTAGTTTGCAGAGAAGTTAGCTTCTCAATCCGAGGATGTGTTAGGGCAGTTATTTTTGAATAGTTTAAATAAGTGTGTGCTAGCAATTAATGTTGTGGTTGTGTCCTGGTCATCTTATCCACCACAGCTGTATGTTCTCTTTAGAAAGCAAAACATTTGGTTTAAAAGAGTTCAGCAAAAGAAACCCTACAACGTTTAGGGTTGTTGACACACTGGATGCCATATTTGGTAATTAACGCAAGCTGAGCTAATAATACATTTTTTATCTGTATAATACAGTCTGGACTGGATCACATTTACTACTCAAAGCCCACAAGCTGTGGGTCATTGAAACACCCTACTCCCATATTGTCCTATGCTGTCAAATCAATGGCTAAGAAATCTATTCTTTCATGGATTTTCCAATATACATGTGATTAATAGCAAATTATGCTTCAAAAGTAAAGCATGAATTCATTATGCCTTACAACCATGGTTCAGGCTGTTGATGATGTAATAGTGTTTTCATAGCAGACTTTGGCAACTAATACCATTTGAGCATCATTTTAATGCCCCATCCCTGCCTAACTATTATTGCTGACCATGTCCATCCCTTTATGGCCACAGTGTAACCTTCTGTAACCACCTCAAATTGGGTTCTTGAACAGTTCACTAAGCAGCTAGAAGTCTAATATAGTGAATGACCTTCGGTGAATTACTTTTATAACAAATACTTTTATAACTTAACACAGTAAATGTAAGGTAACATCCATTGTTTGGACTACGTGTATGCAACATTTTGGCCTTAACTGTATGTACTGTACATATCTGTTTATTTCTAAATGTTATCTACGACTGGCTGACTTAACAACATGTAAGTTCATGAAGATAAATTAATGAGTTCTACTAAGCATGAAATGGGTGGTAAAAAACAAGCAGAGCAGACAATAGTGAATCCACCTGTGCTATAGTGTTAATGATGCTGTTCCAAGAAAGCAAGGATTAGTATTAATTAGTAGAGGATTAGTATTAGGATGAACAGTGGCTCAGAGAAATGGAGCATCACTTTGAGCATTTACATGCTCTGAATAATCAGATAACAGGCTTTGGCAATAATCCAACATGCACTCATGTAACCTCAATAGTGGGAACTTCTGAAATTACACAAGTCGGTTATATAGAGTGGTGCTTGAAAATTTTACCTAACCAACAACAGATTGTCATAAAAGCCCTAAAATTAGATAAAGAAAAAACTTAAATTAAGTTTAATTGAGAAATCAATATTATACTTTAATTGTTTTATATACAACAGTATTATAAAGGCCATTTAATTACTGGAATAATCCAATGTTACAAATTTGAGAGTGGCAAAAGTATGTGTACTGTATCCTTACATGTATGTCAGAGTGGGTTGAGGGTGCTCGAACATATTATTATTTACAAAAGGGGGTGCAGCAGAAAAAGTTTGGGAACAACTGTGCTAGAAAATCCAACCACTATTCAGTTGTAGCTCCTTGATAGTTATAACCTCCGTTGTCTCACACTAGTGTCACTTCCTTTTTTTCATGTTACTCACTTTTCTGAACTATGGAGTTGGGAATTTAATGCTTTCCAAAGGTAAGCATCTTGTGCAAATATTGGTCTCTAAACATGCATCCTCATTGTGTCTGGAGACAAAACACACTTGCGTCTTCTTTTAGTCACTGGTCGTTTTAAACTTCTTATTATGATCTTCCCAGTGGATATGTTTAAGCAAAGAGTTAGACACTTTTCTATAAATAACACATGCAAACTATAATTTCTTTCATGACTTTGTCCTTAATCTGACCAGGATCAGTTCTATTTAGCTTTGTCTTGAATGTATTACAGTGTTTCACTGCAAGTCATATTAATTTATTGTATTAATTTGAGTAAAATGCTAAATTGCACAGCAAGGCAAATTAATGATGCAGGTTTAAGATACTTACATCCCACTTTCAAGGTCGATTGTCACTTGATTGAAGTTGTAGCTACAAAACAGTGTTCCCTCGCCTCCCTCCCCCCCTCCCTGCATCGCAGGTTTTCAAAAAATATTAATGGAAAAATATATCGCAGATTCTCATTGTTTCGAGTGTTTTTGCGCAACTCCGTCTGTACATGCGTAGTACGTGTGGTATAGCTAATGTATACATATACATTTATTTGATTAAGTTTTACATTCAAAGAAATCACAGCATTTATTTAAAAAAATAGAAAAAAATTCTAACAATAAAGGAATGTTAGAAATCATAAAATATTATGAATTACAGTAAATAGGATATTTACTCAGCGGATGAATATGCACCAAAAACGAGAAGTAAGATTGGAGCATTCCCCCGCCTTTTTGTGTTTGTTGTTTGTGAAAGTTTCATTATAGGCTGAATTCATTCAAGCCCTACGATGCCACCCAAAAGCTCTACACGGCTAAAATAGTGTATAAATACTTACATAAATATAGCGTCCCTACTTCATGGATTTTGGTTCATCTCGTGGGTCCTGGAACGTGACAATCGTGATCAACGAGGGAACACTGTATTTGGGAACTACTGCTGTAATGACAGCATGCACACAAGTTGATACAGGCTCCTTAGTTTGTGCAAATCAAAACAAGAACTTTCACAAGTGGGCTTAGATGTATTACATTTACATTTCCAGCATTTAGCAGACGCCCTCATCCAGAACGACTTACAACTCATTGTCTTACAATCCAAGCAAGGGTCGTGCTCAAGGACCCAACCGTGGCAGCTTGCCAGAGGTGGGATTTGAACCCTGGACCTTCTGGTGCAGAGTTCAGTACCTTAACCGCTAGGCTTAACCACAGTCCCATGTATGGCCTCCATTGTAAATCTTGACTAGTGTCACAGTCTGCCAATAGAGGTTGCTGTTGCTTCAGAAGGGAGATGCACCTCAACTTAGAATTATACCTTGGATACAGTCAATTTATTTTGGGTTAAGTCCAGAAAAAAGACAGCACTACAGAATATTTACTAGTTTTTTGGTGGACAAAGAATGTACTTATTATTCATAAAACATCACTGTCTATATGCACGCAAATTTGTCTAGATAACGTCAGATTGCAACTTTCAAGGAAACTTGCAATAATTCAGCACTCACTGGTTACTTTATTAGATTACCTTTCCAAATGCTCATAAAGCAAATATTCAGTCATTCAATTTCGTATCTGCTTAATCCAGGACTGGGTCATGCGGGAGTGACAAGGCCCTTCTTGCTGAGAGGTGACAGTGCTTTACACCAAGCCACCATGCCTCCCTAATGCAGATATCTAATCAGACAGTTACATAGCAGCAATTTAGTGCATCTAGACATAGTCAAGATGGCTTGCTGAAGTTCAGTCCCCGTATGAGAATGGAGAAGAATAGTGATTTAACTGAGTTTGAACATTGCATGGTTGTGATAGACAGACACTTCAGAATTGCTTTTCAGCATTTCGGAAACAGCTTATCTGCTGCTATTTTCACACGGTCATATCTACGCTTTTTTAGAAAATGGTGTGAGAAAGAAAGAAGGTTCACTTGTCAAAGTGCAGAGCATACAACATCTCAAACCCTGAGGCAGATGGGCTTCAGCATCAGAAGACCACAAAGGTTCTGTTACGACAGGCCGTCCCGGAGATCTCCCAAGACCATTCCTGGTCCCGCTAAATCCCTAGGATCCCTACCGGATGTTAAGATACCCATAATGAAGTATCCACAGACAGACAACAAATACGGGGAAAACAAAAGAACATTTATTAAACAAAAACACAAATAGCAGGCATTTAAACTTGAAAATGAAGTCCACACACGAGTCCAGTAGGGGCTTTGAGCCCGGAGTCCAGAGTCCCGTGGTGGGGCCAAGGGGCCCACTCCATAGCTGTCCAGGGGTCTGCAAACAGCCTGGGCTCTGAGAGTCTGCTGGAGTTCGTTGCTTTGAGTTCCAGGGCAACAGAGTCCCAGGGGTTCATGAAAGAGCTGGAGCAAAGCGGGTCCCATGGCGAAGGCGGGGGTCATGGTACCGCCATAATGGCTCCGCGTCAGAGGGTCCAGAGCGGCTTCGTGCCGGTGGCCAGTAACAGCGTGTATGGGAGCCAGGGTACCGCGAACGAGCCCGTAAAAAGGAAAAGAAAAAGAAAACTAAAAGCATCCTGAACAGAAAAAAGTAAAAGGACAAAAATGAGGGAAAAAATAAAGGAAGGGTTTCAGAGCCGCGGATCTAGAAACAGCAGCTATGGCTGAAGATCCAGGGACTGCCCTTTACGGCCAAGGATCGAAACACGGTCAGGTATGACTGTGGATCCTGGGGTCGGCACCGGTAGTTACCTTATAGTTGCTTCTAGCGGCCAGGGTCCGGAGGTGACCCCTCCGACCGCGGACCCAAATGCGAGCCATTCAAGCCGCGGGTCCAGGGAACAGCCCCTTTCAGCCTTGTGTCCCGGGCGCAATCAGCTACAGGGGAAGACGAGCGGAGAAGTCCTTAACGGACTATAAAAAAGAAACAAAAAAAACAAAGTGCGCTTCGCACTTCGCACATTCGCGTGTTCGATCGGCTCATATTATAAAATTTATTAACTAAGATAAATAACAGGTGCGTAAAATAAAGAAACAAACCAATCAATCGCCATGGAGAACCAAAACAAACGTCATTACTGATGTAGGGAGAAAACGGAAAAACAACACTAAGGGATAGGGGTAAAATAACGCACCACAGCGAACAACACAACATGGAGCTATTCAGACTGCTTCTAGTGGTGTAAAGGTATGAGGAATATTTTATTGTCATATTTTAGGTCCAATAATACCAACTGGCTAATGTCACACCCTACTTCAGTATTTTTGCTGAACAAGTGCATTCCTTAATGACCAGTATGCACCCATCTTCTATGTTACATTCTACTTTCAGCAGGATAATGCACTATACATCACAAATCAGCTCCAATAATCTCAACCTGGTTTCTTGAACATAAGTTGTTCACTGTACTAAAACAGGCTCCACAGTCACCAGATCGCAATCCAATAGAACACCTTTCGGATGTGGTGGAATAGGAGATTCACATCATGGATGGGCAGTCGACAATTCTGCAGGATAATGCTATAATGTCAATATGGACCAAAATCTCTCAGTAATGCTTCAAGCAACTTGTTTGAATCTATGCCATGAAGACTTAAGGCAGTTCTGAAGGCAATGAGTAGAAAAGATTGTGTGTACTTTTGAAGCCCCTTTTGTTAGGATTGAAGAAAAGATTAATCAGAAATATAAATGCTCAAATTGAATTTTTGACATCTGAATTCTTCTGGGATTGAACAAAGCCACTACTGTTTAAGACAAACCATCAGGAGAAATGTGAAAAGTACCAGGTTCTGGAGCAGCAGTAAAATCTCCGAAATATGAATCATGTTTGAATCATTATGACTTCAGACTCCACGTTAATTTACAAAGCACCACATCTATACTGCTCACAAGAATTAGGGGATACTTCAAACTTAAATATCCCATAATTAAATATCCGTAATTTTTGTGAGCAGTGTGAGCTGGACCACTTTATCCCTGGTTGCAGGGGGTATAATGAAAACTCAACAAGAGCTTTTTAGGTCTATTAAGCTATTAGTGGGGTTTCCGTTTGCTCCAAGCCAAACAGGGAAACATCTGGAGATGCTACTCTGTTGATTGCATTTATTCTACAAGGAAAACCTCTTTGAACTGGGGCTAGTTAAATTTAAATTCTTCTTGTATGACTTGGAAGAAGGACTAAGAACACATAATTTTCACTTTCCGATTCACATGCCTTGAATCTTTTTTGTGTATACATGAACGGTTGTCGTACTCTCCTGTAATTGTGTGAGTTAGTGGGGTGCTGATTATTGTATGCTGTCAGTGAAAAGGGCTAAACTGTTTTTCTGTTGTTGTTTATGCTCATCTCTCATGGAGACGTCTGCTGCCGTGGCTGTGACTGTGATCTCGGTTCTTACGTGTTGAAGGTTGCGCCATCTGCGAGTTCCTGCCACCCCCTTGTCAACAAGATGCCTTCGAGCAAGGACAAAATAGCAATAAGCACTTCAACACAATGAGTGCTCACTGGCACAAAGAAACACACAGAGACACGCACACACGACAAAAGATGTTGAAGCTACTTGCGTATCCTCCCTTGTGAGAAATGTTTCATCATGAAAGCAAGAATTTTGTAGTTCCAAACTGTGGCCATTTCAATCATTTCAGTTTCACCTGTAGTTTCTGGAGGTGTCAGTCCTGATGACAGCAGGCCTTTAGGATTAAATTGTTCTTTTGAGGCCATCACAATGAAGATGCGGATATAAGTAACCTGCTAGATGTAACTTGACAAGTTGTACAGGTTGACCTTTATGGCTATGAACATGGATTTATACCCTCATACAATAGTTGTTGTGTTTGGGAGTAATTTTCAAAATGATTTTTTGTATCTATGGGCTGTCTTGCATAGCCTCTTTTTCATGTGTTAAGAGACTGACAACCGCTCTATTTTTCTTATAAATTGGCCACCGCTCAGTCTGACAGGATGAAGCATAAAGGAAATCACTTTGTTATCCTGCCTCAATGGCTTAGCGGTGGCTCTCACCACGGGTTATCTCTCCAGGTGGCCCAATATCATGAGGCCACCACCTACATGTCTGTGGTGTACACCGCTTGGCCCCTAGAGCCTACTGACACTGACAGGTATGTGTATGTGGAAAAAGGATGCAAGACTGCAACAGCATGTATCTGTTACTGCTACTAAAATGGAAGCAGATAACCTTTTTCCATCAAAATGAAGCCTTTGCTGGTACCAGTGCAAAAGAGCTGGAATGAGTTCAATTCCAGTACCATTATGTTGCGGGTAGATCTGGCAGAAGTACACAAATTCTTAAGTATTTAAGTACTTAAATATAGTAAAAGTACTACTAATTATGTGAAAGTGTAGAAGTACTACGAACTTTGTAGCAGAAATTAAAGTATGGCTTAATATATTTTACTCAAGTGTAAGGTATGAAGTAAGTAAGTGAAGCCTTTCAACTCAATTTTCAAAGGCAAATCCATGATACTTAGGGTACATAATGACCTGTACCAAAATCGCATAAATCATTTCCAAATATCATACAGTTGATACAAATCATCCATTGATACAATTGATAAAAACAGAATAAAACATTTTCAGACATGATATAACAAAATATACAAAATTCTAAATTGCTAAGATTTAACCCAAACAAGACTATTTGAAACATTGTAAATGCATTTGTTTAATTAAATGCAGCTTCTCAATTTTTAAGTGCAGTTCTTCTTTAAAACATTCCACTACATTAAACTAAACTACACTCTTAAACACTAAAGTGTTCGAAAACAGGTATGCAAAACTTTAAGAAATGTTATAAAATTTTTAATATACCGCTTATATTCATCACAGAAATAGCTTTCACTACCCCAGGGACATGAATAAACCTTGTGACTATCAAAAACAGTGTAAAGTGTATATACTTATTTTTGAGAGTAGAATGCATTGTGCTGAACATTAAAAACTGTTAGAAAGATTTTCAAAGTGTTGTGCACTACTCCTGTCTGAACGCTTGGGCATACTTGATGTTACCACTGTTGTGGTATTCTCTGAAACTGTATCTCTATGATCTATGATTTCATAGATGTGATAGAAATGCCTGTTAATGCATACCTGCTCTGCAAGAGCTTCTTCAAAATCGTAAAGTGTGGTGAGTGCCAAGTTACAAATTAAGTAGTATAAACAGGTATTGAGTAGTACAAACAAGATCTGCTGGCAAGTGACCTCAGAAGCAACCTGAACCAGTGACCGTAGGGCAACAGTCATTGATTTACACAACCCAAATTAAATCAACACAGTCCTCACAAAAATGCTCTGTATACCATTATGGTAGTCTGTAAGTTATCCTCTCTGTGTGGGAAGTGGCTTCAGTGGACTCATGGCTGAGATGGCAGCAGGAATGGGAGGGCTGCAGAATGTTCTTTCTTACCATGAAGTCGAAAGGGGTGAAACTTCAAAACAAGAACCCTTTGAAAGTGTCCATCTTAGTATGAAACGGGTTGTTGAGCACTTTCATCCCTGAACCGATGAGTGGCAGCCCTGCTGAGGGCCATGACCTCACATTACCCGCATCATGCCTTTATATCAGCCAGTCTGTTCTGTTTGGTTTAAGACAAAATTACTCATTTTAATACTCAAAATGTATACAGGTATGCGCTGTTAAAAATTAATCCGATCAACGATGGCTTGCTATAAAGCCATAAAATATAACTTATAAAATATAATAAAGAATGTAAAATACAAATCTGTCTTTCAACAGCCATGGACTCAAAACAGACATAAAAGTCATTCTATAGTACTGTACTACACTCTAATAATTCAAACATATTCCTATGTTAATTACTTTTATATGTACTGTTACTGTGAACAAGATGGCAGTGTGTTATTATTATTTTGGTTCACTCAGATCAACATTTTCTTTTATTCTTTTGTCCTCCTCTAACCACTTTCTGCATAGGTTTCTTGTCCAACAAACGGTGGACGAGAAGGCTTGGCAGTACAACCACTGATGGATCATGTAAGGTAAGAGATTAAGAGCAGCAAACAGATCTCAACATTAGCTGTTAAGAAGTGACTGTATACAGTACATCATTTCTTTATGGCAGAATTGCTGCTTACCCATTTCAGGGTCATAGTTGCAGTAGGGCAAGTAAAAAAACAGGCATCTCTGTTCCTTGTAAACCCAGGCCAGCCAGAAGATATATTCCCTGCAGTGGCTCCTGTGTCTACCACCGGGCCTCCTTCCACTTGGCTGTGTCTGGTTTACCTCGCACAAGACACATCCCGGAGCAACTACGAGCTTGTCCTGCATTGATGAGCTCATGACCATAGATTATGGTGGGGGCATATATTGACTGATAAATTAGGAGCTTTGCTTTATGGGCAGTCAATTTGTGCACAGAATTTGTAGAAACTCTTTCAGGACTGTTGAACAGACGTTGAGCCCACCAACCCCAGTGAAAGGTTTATTTGAACAAATTTAACTTGTATTATTCATTGCTTCAAGGTCTTTTGTGCAACTGTAAAACAGGTCAAATAAAAAATGCGCACTAAACACAGGTCAAAATTGGTTATTTTAAGTAATATGTAATAGCTTCCTCACAAGAGGTGGGATCTGGTGAAAGGTTCATGAGGTGTTAGGGGTGAACAAAACATGACAGTTAACAGATCGATAAACACCAATGGTCACCTAATCGCTAAATTGGAGGTGTTGGTTTTGTTTGCAAATGCGTTCTAAAGGCTGTAGAGAAAGATCAGGCAGCCTGTCTGTCAGCTTGGCTGAATGGCTGCAGAGATGCAATGGCAGATCACAGCAACGCAAAGCTGTTGCCACTGTGAGAGATGACTCGCACAGTTTTGTTTGCCCTTTTAATGCGAACACCCATGCATATATTTGTGATGGTACAGTCCCAGGGCTTTAACGAAAAATACTTTAAGAGGCATTTTTAAATACAAAGTGTGCCAGTAACCTGAGTGTGGTAATATAAACCTATTACCATTTTTTGTAGCAAGCTCTATTTCAAAAGGCTCCCGCGTCTTAAAAAGGGGAAGACCCAACCTTTTCAAGTCATTGTCAACGGTGTTACCAAAACTCTGAGTACTATATATCAGTAATAGAACTGCTCAGCTTCAGTTAAGGTGTACATAATTCAAAATGTAACCAATTCAGTGGTGCTGAATTAGTACTTGGAGCATTCTTAATATTGTGGGTTTTGAATGAAAGCTGTTATAAAAGTGCTATTTACTGCTAGGTTGTAGTAACTGCACACAAACATACACATATTGGCACCTCGGGTCTCGCTGTTAATTTGTTTCAGAATTAAAAATTTAAGCAATATTTCTATAAATAAGCAATAGTGTAAATTTAATTTTAATCTGATCCATACCTCCAGAAAATCCACACTGCATAGGAAATGATATGCAGTAATGGATTTGTATTGCACAGATGCTTCCTGATTTATGATGGGAATATGCTGGACAAATCTATCATAAGTTAAATGTATAATGAACTGATGAATTTAATATAATCCATACTGTAATATGCAAAGCATTATTAACTTTAATACTTAAATTAACCTACAGCTGGCTAAAATAATTAACACAATTATTAAAACAATTATTAACGCCTATTTTATAATAGAGTGTTGAGAATTTAGTGCATTGAAAGTGCATAGTAAAAGCAAAACAGATGAACTGTGGGTAATAGCATAGCTGCTAAGCTAACTTTAGCCTGTGTTCTGGAGTATTCTGGAGGACTTATGGGGACTAATTTACACTACGAAGCGTAGATATAAAAATTAAGAAAAGCATGAATCTATATCACTGTGTCAGTGTGTACTGAATCGCGAAACATGAATTTAGTTTCAGCTGAAATGAGTCATGCAGCACGGCTCACACAAGTTAAACAAGTGCACAAACTACATGCGAATGACAAGAACCAAGACAATTTTTCTAGCATCCAGAAACAAATTCAGTGAGTTCCAATGTGGTTCAGAACTAAATTACCACTGTATTTATACAATCTAAAACAAACAAGAATAGCTGCTGCAGGAAAACACAGTGCTTAGAGAGACTTGTGGTCAGTTACCTGTATAGAGCACTTGTTAGTTATTGCCAGAGCCAGAGCTTAATCCTAACTCACAACCTTGTCACAGTTTGGCAACATAAAACTAAAACAGTTGAAGTTTAACCTTGATAGATCCTTGTTCTTAAAATACAACAGTGTGCCTACTCACACCTGATTGTCATTCCACTGATTGAAAACACCTGACTCTAAATTCACTTTAAAATTAACTGCTAATCCTGAGCAACCATGTGATTTCTGAGAGAAGAACAACCTGAGTGGTACTGGTGGTAATGTAATAATAACAACAACAACAATATTATTATTATATAAATAATTCTTATATTTTTAAAAATATGTATTTAATATAACAACAACAACAATAATAATAATAATAACATTATTTTTCTTCTTACTATTATTATTATATTATTAATATTTTTGCAATAGTTTCTAATATTAATTTAATATAACAACAATAATAAAACACTATTATTATTATTATTATTATTATTAATATGAATATTATATTAGTAATGATTATATTTTACAATAATTTCATAATAATCATGTATTTACTATAATAATAACGTTAGTATTATTGTCATTGTGATCATGTGATCAGTCAGCATGTGTGTACAGCCTATAAACAATTGCAGACGGCTGAGTTTACTTAGCACCTGTTGTTTTTTTCCCATAAACAACTCCAAGGTTAAACACAAGCACCAAACATGACATCTAAACCATTGTTACCCACAGCAGGTCTGCTGCTACGTCACTCTTTAATTTCTAGAATGACTCTTAATTATCCCGTGAACTTTTGCTGGCAAAGACATGATCCTGTTTTAATTGAGCTCACGCTCCCCTGTCATATTTCACATGAATCTCACTTTTTCGACATCTGGAACTTGAACCTAATTTGGGCGCCTTCATAGCCTATCAGAGACGAACAATCATCTGTAATTAAGCTCAGATTGTACCATCTCAGCCAAGGTCAGGCCCGGATAATGTTTCACGGATTGTACCAATTATAGCATTCGTTCAGGAGCTGGCAGTCGAGCCAACCTTGAATAAGAGCCCTTTGCAGCTCGGGCCAAGAGTGTGTGATGTTGGGTCCACAGCTGCACAATTCTCTTACTACTTCACACTGTTGCAGTGAAATTATATCCTTTTGGATTGCAAAATATATTTTGCAATACAATTACTTTCTAGTAATGTTTAGCAGGCTGATCTCCCCACAGTGATGGTAATGGATTAAGAAGATTTGATTGCTAAAGACTGACCAATGTGCATTTGAGGGTTAGTTCTGGAAGTAGGAATATGGATGCCCTCCAGGTATTGACTCAATCTTTTCAAAGTGGCTTTGGCTTTTAGTGTACTTCCATATCGTTTGCTCAGTGTTGTCCCATTGGCAGTTTTGCAATATTTTTGATGGCTGCCATCGGGAACTTTCCCACTCTAAATTATTGATGGATCACAGGATGGTCCTGGATGTCTGCAAATGCTTTTACATTTGAGTGCAGAGACGAAGAGTTCAAGTTAAAATAAATTCTACTGGCTGTAAAGTCAACCTATTGATTGTAGAAAATGGCAATTTAAGGCTTCAGCGCTGCATGTACATGAAAAAGTTCGATCATATGATGCAAAAGCTATATATATATATATATATATATATATATATGTACATCTGAAGACCATTATGAGAAACTTCAACAATATATCCTTTGTGAAATGTCGTGCAATGCAGTGTCCTCTACTGCTACCTACAGGTTTTTGCCTAACATTTAGTTCTTCAAAGTTCTTCAAACGTTGACTGGAATTTAGTAAGAACTTGTTTTTTACTGTATTATGCTTCGCATGCTGAGTATCTATACATTGTGTTGTAGATCGTCTCGAAACACTTGTTTGCAAATGTATTTTTCAATGAATAAAGTTGGTAAGCGACAGTAGTTCTACTTTGTACGTTTGCTATACATGTAAATCGCACAATAAAGTTTTAATAAACATTTAATATCTTACATTGCACATCCCATCTTGTAACATGGGGTATGTTTGTTTAATCGGACCTGCCGGTTATTAGGACCAAACGATCGCGTCCCGATGTGGTCCCATTAACCTGAATCGACTGTATAGTCAAATACAATATGTCTAAACTAATATATCTTCAATCAAGCATGTGGATTCAATCATTAATAGTACAGACTGAAAAGTTCAGGTTTTTGTACCATATGGTACTGTGTTGTACAATACAAAACTTTACTAAAATTCAATCATTCAAGACATCAAATAAATTGATAATGATAAATTTAAAAAATAATTATAAATAAATTAATGATAAATAAAAAAAGACTGCAATTCTCTTTAATGTCAGCAGGTGTCGCAAGGGTTTGCTCATTCTAGTTTTCTGTCATTCAGACAATTAATACAGATAAGACAAATTATTTCCTATTCTCAGCCATTATTAAAGCGAACTTACAGTGCTCATCTATACCTCAAAACCTTGTGAATCAAAGTGTTCTAATGAATGAAACAAGGTTGGAGTTGTGCATTGTGGGCATGGCTTAAATGGGATTAAACTCTAGCACATAACCAGGACAATTGAGAGGATCTTTTGGTAGTAATCATTTATCTGAAAAGTGAAAACTGAAATGTGGTGGACCTGTATCTAAGGGTTGTAATGCTAATGGTTCACTGTTTTAGTTCTGGGACATGATCGGAGTCTGGCCTCTCATGCCTTGGACAAAGCCAATTGTGCCTGAGTGAAACCTTCCCAAGAAATTATAGTTTGCCTTACATTTCTCACTAGATCATTATAATGTCATGTATAAACTAGACAGTATAATCACATAGGAAACAACATGAAACATGATTAGTCCTGACTTCGAGTAAATTGTGTTTGGGCTGCAGTGGCAATTATGGCTCTTGCTGTTCATCACATCGCCATTGAAAGCTGCAGCCCATTGCTGTATATAATGTCTCTTAGCTTTTCTAAAATAGGATCTGTTCATACAAACAATGCACCAATTTAAATACATTTCAAAAGACATCAGAGAAAGCATATGAATGCACAATAAACCAAACTGTCTACAAACAGGGGACATTCTGTACTGCTCATAATCTTCCTATACAAGGGTGTACTTTGAAGATCAAAACAAGCACAGAATGTGCAGTGACAAAAGGAGGTGAACAAAAACCCAAGGCTATAAGCAAAATATCTGCAATATTCTAGGAATTCCACAAGCTGATGTTCTTGGAATAACAAAATATTAATATTACAGACTGTAGTCCATCTGCTTCTCTACATAGTTTAGTCCCATTTACTCTGTTCTCTAATGGTCAGGTCCCCCTCAGGACCACAAGAGATTAGGTACTATTTGCGTGGCGGATCATTATTAGCACTGCAGTGAAAAGGATGTGATGGTGGTACATTAGCATGTTTTGAGCTGATATGAATGGGTCAGACATGGCACTGCTACTGAAGTTAGATGTAGAGGCTCATCTGTTGTTTCACAGTTTGTTTTAGTCATCCTCATCCTTCAACAGTGCTCACATGACACTGTCTGGCTGAATATGTTTGGCTGATGGACTATTTTTAGTTTAGAAGTGACACACCAGCAGTACTGCTGTGTCTGATCCACTCATGCCAGCTAACAGCCTAACACACCACCGTCACCATCAGTGTCATTGCAATGCTGAGAATGATCCGCTATGGTCCTGACCATTAGAGAACAAAGTAAAGGGGACTAATTAGGTAGATGAACAGATGGAGTACAGACTGCGACTGAAGATCTACAAAATGCAGTGACCAATAAAACATATGAACTGAAAAAAATAAACTGAAAAAAAAGACTCTAACCCTAGCACTAGTACTTTACAAACTGGCAAAAATTAAAAAAAATTTTTTGTTTGAAATCATAAGATGGTGCATACTGGCAGTAAAACCTGATCTGTGAAGTAAGGTGGGGAGAGCTTCACAGTTTGCACCTTCTATTTGTGACAGTTGTGTCATCCTGGTTCTATTAATCTCTGTGAAATAACTATGTCCTCGAATGGCACAAATATCAGGTTTACACTGCGAAGAACAGCAGAGTCAGACTTTGTATACAGCAATGTTTTAAAGTGCATCGGAACTACATAATCTGAAAAAGATTGCATCCAAAGAATAGGTATTTGTATGTAATTTGCCCTAAAGATAACTTGTAACTTGCTGTTACAACAGCCTTTTTAAGTCTAAGATATATTTCCACTAGATTTTGGAATATGACTCTGAGGTTGCTTCTGATGTTAGACAATAAGCCCTAGCTCACTTTTGGCAATCCAGTGCATTTTCAAGCTGTCTGATGGAGTTGAAGTAAAGGTTCTGTGCAAGCCAGCAGTTCTCAGTCAAACGTTGGCAAACCAATTTTCTATATAAAAGTACAGCATGGCAGAAAGCTGTTGAACTGACTTGTTGGAAGTGGAAACCTATAAATGTGTCAAAACACAGTCACTAGGGTATCAGTACAACCCATTCTACTGCCAATGTTTATTTAGGGAAACCCCAGAAATGTAGTCTTAATGTTATGAATGTATTACAGTTGAATATTACTAAAATGGTGTAAAATCATAGAGTCAAATTATCGTGCCTATATAATGCCTTTATAGTTTACCTATATAGTCCAGACCTATTTTTTTTAAAGCAAAGTGTCCATAATCCTGTCTGGACGGGGAATCAATGTATTCAATTAATACATAAAAAGCATAACTGTTTGTGTGTTATTAGCTTAGACAGAATGTATTTGTGTGTTGTTATATATTATATTTAAAAGGTTTATTAACCTTTTCTTGCAAATCTAGGTATGCTTGCTAAATGCAAGCACTGACAGTGAATGTAGATAATTTTCAATAAATACTGAAATGATAAAATCCAATACAATGCACTCTCCTAGTATGTTAGTAAGCAGTTCTGCAAAGCATTCTATTATGCTTTCCTGCCAGTAGATAAAGGATTTAATGATCAACTTGTCTGTTACCCCCTAAAGTGATCATTAGCCCTGACAACACATACAGAGAAATGGTGGCACTGGCGTGGATCATCTGATTTGGATAAGTGTGTCAAATTTGAATGCATATTGCCAGGGTCTGATCTTAAAATTGATGAAAGCCTTCATTATGATTTATTTAGGACTAAATAAATGCATTATGGTATGTTTTGTGAGATGTTACTAAAACATGTTAACGAGAAAAGAGCGCGGACTCATACTATCAGAGCCAGTGTTCATCAACACTGGTGCGCCAGTGGAGTGTGACCCCTCGCCTCTGCTATACTCACTATACACCAGCGAATACATTTCTGTTCACCTTTCAGTTAAGCTCATTAAACTTCCCAGTGGTAAAAGACAGCTGATTATTGCTGATTATTAAGTTATCGTAAATATACTGACTGGTAAAGTTGTGGAATCCTATATATATATATATACCTGGGTCTAACTATTACTGACACCCTAAAGTAGAAGGTGAACTTCTTCTGAGACACCCAAGAAAGCCTAACTCAACCAGTAATGGTTTGGTTTTACAGATACATCACTGAAAACATTTATTCATCTTCCAAAGATTGCCTCTCATTAACCAAGCTCAGTCATAACACCTACACCACCTCCACCTAACCCCATCTAGACCCAATATTACATGACATTACCCTCTACTTTGACCTTAAGTCTCTCAGTTTGTGCAGTTTTGTACTCCTGTCTTAAATGCAATAAATACGAGCATCCCATGTGCACAGCCACGACATGTCCGACCTGATGTCTTGAACTGAATGCACGCGCTGGCAAATATTTGCATAATAGTCCTTAGACGAATTAGTACACCAAGGAACCTGGAAACTTGTAAAGGTTAAAACGGTGTTCATTTACGACAGTGCTCTTGGACGTTGTTCAAATAGGTTATTGCAAACACAACAAGAAAACTTCCAGTATGTCTGTGGACACAGTATTGAGGAATAAAGTGTTTTCGGATTGTGGTTTTGTGCTTCAATAGAGTAAGCAAATAATGTAATTTCAGTTACCTCCCCATAGATGGCACTACACTAACATAATTACTGCAGACGGCGCCTCTCCTGTCTCGCTCGCTTTCTCTTGTGTGTGTACCTCGTCTTGCTAAACTCAAGACCCTTACAATGATAGTAAAACTGGAAAAAAAATTGACAAATGGCAAGTTTTATTTGAAAAACTAAAAGAGCCAAAATACATGCTTTAGGTCAGTGCCCTTAAGACTAGGTGTATGTGTAGCCTTAATTAGCTGCAGCCATGCTTCACTGCCATTCATATCAATTGAAAGTCCTCAGAAGAACAGCAAGACAAATGTGTGTGAATGGGTGAATGGATGGATGAACGGGCGGACGAACAGATGTACAGGCAGACAGACAAGCAAATAGACAGACAGAGATAGATAGACAATCAACCAATCAACTGTCAAGGCGATGAGTCATGGACTTCACAAGACCTCTACTGCTGTCCTGTGGTACCTGGCACCAAGATGCAACAGCAATAGATCTGATCCTTAATGTCCTGTAAATTGTGAGGTGGGCCGGAACATCTCATCTTGTTTGTCCAGGACATCTCACAGATGCTTCATCATATTGAGCTACTGAATTCAGACGCCAAATCAACTCCTCGAATTCTTTGTCATGTTCCTTACACTATTCCTGAACAATGTTCTGTTTCTGCAGTGTGTCAGGGAACATTATTTTATTTAAACAAGCCACTGCTATTGGGAAATACTGCTGCCATGGTATGTAAAAAAGTAACATTCAAACGAATGCCCAGACACAGGGTTTTCCAGCAGGACATTGCAAAAGGTATCACACTGCCAATGTTATATACAACATTCATATTAGAGGTTTTAATATTATGGATGATCAGTATGTACAGATACACACAGATACATGCACACACACTCTAGGATAGCCATTTCAAAGCAACCTGCAGTGACAAAGGCACAGTAAACCTCAAAAGACAAGAATCACCCTCCACGGAGAACTGGTTTTCAAGTTCAATTTGCAGTAAGTCCATATTTGAGACTGTTATTTTGCATAGGTATCAGTATGTCAGTAAAATGGTTTGGGTTCTATTTCAACCATTGATGTAGTATATATAGCAAGACAAATGAATGTTGTGATAGATGCTTACAGTTCCAGTATTAAACTGATGCCTCATTTCTTCAACTTCTGCCAAAATAAAAAAAAAAACTGATCCTATATATTCGTGGTTCTTTTATCAAAATGTTCCACAGTAGTTGCCATGCAAGTATCACATGCTGCACATATACATTAATGTCATAGTGAATGTGCTATTATTGTTATACTGTACATTTAGACAATGGGCAAGGTCCAGAAACCTATAATTTTGTTTTATTATGTCGCTCACCTAGACAAATGCATAATATCAGATCAACAGTCTCTGAGATGTCTGTGTGTACCTGTGAAGAGCCGAGTCAATGGAGATACTCTTGTATGAAATAGGTCATTACAAGGATGTCACAGAATGACAAATTAGTGTTATCACGTTTGGTAAAAGACATGTCACTGAACTTTTGACAATTTGACTGAAAAGCGAAATCAGCACCTCAATCCCATTAAAACTTTTGGAATTATTTGAAATGACAAGAAAATAGTTGATACTTCATCTACTAATTCAGCTCTAACTCTAGTTTCTTTTGATGAGGACCAGATGTGCCCCAAATATGTAGCAATTAACAGGAATAAAAAAAATACACAAATGGTCACAATATTCTTTTGGGGACTCATATTAAGGTGATGGACATGTGGATGTATACAATACATATACCCTTACCAGTAACACCAGGTACAAAAACTTCAGGACTTTGCGGACTTGTAGCTCAAAACAAGATTAAACAGATCTAATAACCAGGTCCAACTGATCAGTGCCATTATGTACAGATTGAACTGAACAGATTACAGAACAGAACCAGCTGTGTAGAGGTAATAAACTGGAAAGAGGACAACCACCCCAAAACTGCAGGTCTGTAAAGGGTTAACTTTAATTCATTACAGGATGGCTAGTGTGTACAGCAACAAGATACAAGGTGAATATCTTGCATGAGTAAGGTCTCTCCCAAGCTGACATTTCATTGCAGACAGGAGTTTTGCAGACAGGAGTACACTGAGGGTTCACTGCATCATGGGGCTGCAAATAAATTTGGTGATTTGCTCAAAATTCATTTCGTTCTCACTGCAGAGAATTCGTATCCACTGTGCAGTTCCAGCATGAACCCAAATTTATTCTAAAGCATGGCAATGACCCCAAACACATGGTCAAAGCCAAAGAACTATTAACTATTACTAGCAAAAAGATGAAGAAAAAACACTGTGCAAACAGAGCACTGATCTCAGCATTATTAGGCATTATGGAAGCAAGTGAGATAGCCAGAGAATTTCAAAAGAACTGTGGCAGGTTCTTCAAGAGGAAAGCATACCTTCATAATATGCACCCCAGTGTACCTAAGACAATTGATGTTGTTTTACCAGTAAGGGTGGTGTGTGTGTATATCCATCCATCTAAAACCTGTTACTGAGTTTAAGGCTGTCACATTACTTACTTATTAACTTTCTTAATAGTATGTCAATGGAAAGTCATATTTAGTCAGTATGTCTGTCTATGTACAGTATATAACCACCAGCATACCTCTAGACGTGAGGATATCCTATGTGTTTGGCTTTTATACATCATTTTGGAAACAAATTAGCCATTGAACAAAAACTTTCGTTTGAAAACCCAGAAGAGTTGCTTCAGGTTACTGAGGTTAAGCTTATGAGTCAATTTAATTAGCTGCAGTAATAGTGTGTCAGGGGACAGATACAACTTGCTCAGTGTAGCCACACTAAATAGACAAAAGTCTGTGGACCCCAACACACACACACACACACACACACACACACACACACACACACACACACACACACACACACACACACACACA
>JAUZST010008695.1:0-13424 GCA_034779995.1 Parotocinclus haroldoi
GTGTGTGTGTGTGTGTGTGTGTGTGTGTGTGTGTGTGTGTATATATATATATATATATATATATATATATAACCTTGTGTGTAGCTTAAATACCCACTGATGCTGATAACAATGTTAAATAATCCAAATAAACAAACAAGGATGAACTATAAGTATTGTTAGTATGCACCAGTGGAAGAACATATAGCAATTCGTGTTTTTGTGATGTGTCCATTAATTATATTTCCCCCTGCTATGTGCCTTAAAGTAGTTTCAAAACCTGGGTAGTTTAAAGAAGCAGCTGGCAATCTAATTAAAAGGTACAGCAAAGCACCGTAGGAAGTGACCTCTATCTGAAGTGATCTGAAGCAGGACCGTGTGTTACTGATCCGAAGCTCCAGAGAGCAAAATAGAACAGAGCCGAAAGGTAGAGGAGGCTGAGGTTGGAGTGTTGATCTGAGGCGTACACAGCCAGCTATTGAGAAGATGAAAAGAGCGCCATGTGTGCCTCTATTAAGCATTGCTTCAGGAAGCTTTGTATTTGTTTGTTTAATTTTGTGTCCTCTTTCTCTCGTCTGGAGAAGAGCCATCCCCTTGGCGAATGGAGAAGAGGACCTATCGGAGAATTGCAGAAGAGATGAAAGAAAGGCTGGAACAGAAAGAGGGAGGGGGAGAATCATAAGGACATGGTGGCTGGAACCGTTGGCCTTGAGAAAGTGAGACAGTCTCAGGTGTTGAAGGACTCTCCTATTACACGATGAGCAGTTAGAGACAGGGTTACTGTCACAGCTTTCCTCCACCTTCTCACACCTATAGTGGCAATCGCTGTTCTGTGAAGGCACCATGCTAACCGCTTTGCACGATTGTAACTCGAAACCCCTTATGTGTTCTTCTGTGCCTTGGCTCATGTTTTTAAAATTAATTAAATTCGTGCTCTTTTTGTCTAGATAAAAAGATTCTTATATTTATTAAAGACAGTTATTATAATTGGCTGTCTATGTGTAACCTGTCATATAGCATATACCACATACCCATTATACTACATATAACAGAGGGTATTTAATCATTACCTACCCACCATTTATCTATAAACGCAGTGCTGAGCAACAGTAATAATGTCCAATGGTAAAAAAAAAAATATGTACAGATATGTGGTGTGTATTATATTCTGGGAAACATTCTGTGAAATTTTCAGCTATGGATGTTGACCAGACATTGCCTTAGTCACACAATCTTTTTACGCAACATACTTTAATGTAAATGTAAAGTATATTTCCACAACGATGCTTACGTGTCAGCGATATCGTTGAAAACAAAAGTGGCCCCCATAATTCTGCCACATTGGAAGCCTAAGCTGCTGACACAAGCTGAATCTTTTTATATTTATTTAATTTTGCAATAATTATAGAAAATAAAATAATGTACTGTTATGATCGCGTCCATTATTAAGCTGTAACACTTAAGTGGATGGACTGATGAACCTGATACCTTTGTATTTGACAGAAGCCAAAGATGCCTCGATGTACAATATTACGAACAACACAGAATATCCTCCAGATTAAACAGAAACTTAACAAGTGATTAGGAGTCAGGTTATATACTTACAGATCAGAACAAAGCAGAATTTACAATAGGGCATGCACATAATCGCCATTTAAAGCTTACAAATAAGTTACAGAAAATCATACAAGCATGAGTGCCTTGCTCACAAAAGTCTCTTAACACATCAACTGATTTATAGTGTCCAGTTCAAACGATGAACACATGACTGGTAATGATGAACACATGACGATGAACACATGACTGGTAGTGTAGTTAGCATTTGATGGGATTCTCATCGATTTGCAATGTTTTTTCGACTGTTGAGACGACAGAACTGCAATAGGCTGCAGAGGGCAATAGAGGGAGGGCAGGAAGTAGCAAACTGCACTGCACTAGAGCGCAGGAAAGCAATAATTATACACTGCCATATCGGGCAGACCAACAGTACGTAAGTGAGAACTTAACATCTGACTCTGTAATCATTATTTAATTAAATATGGTAATCAGAGTTCAGTGCTGTATACTGTAACATCTTAGTTCGAGCAGTGATGTACAGTGTCTTTGGCATTTACAGCCACTGTTTACAGTCCCAGCATCTGAAGTTAAAAGAAGGTTTTTGGTTCCTAATTTAATTAATTCGAATTTTTAAGATCTTCGTCATTAAAGCAGGTGTCTGTTGATCGGATGGATGTTAAAGGTAATTAACTGTAGTAATTATAACTGTAATCCAGCTGAGATTGTACTAGGCTACATAATCTTGTGCAGTTGGGCATGTTATTTAGAATTATCTCAGTAATGTAGAAGAGAGGATTTCTTTTCCAAAGTTATGATAAAGTCCAGAACTTGTTTGAATGGTTAAATTGGGTGGTCTAGGTACTGAGTTATTAACCAGAAGGTTAAGGGCTCAAGTTTCAGCACTGGTAAACTAGAAAAGGTTTTAATATAGGTTTTAATAAAATTTATATATAATGATTTTGGAAATACTCCACTTAGACCCATGTCCTAGCAGTACGTTCTGGTCGGGTCAGGAATCAGACAGACACATAATTGGCTGTGTCTGAGGGAGGGGACACTACACTGCAACACTGGCCCCTTCTGAACCCAGAGTTCTGGACTGTCCAGAATTCATTATTCATCTGCACCCACTGAATCTTTGGATAGACTCCTCTAGACCCCCTCACACCCCAGACCAGGATAAAGCAGAAGTAAAATAACAAAATAAAATTAACTATACATTTTTTTAGTTCAAATTAGCCATCACAGCTCCAAGGTAAATGTACTGTTTAGGTTTCACAGCTTTATATCAATCTCAATCCATCTTCAAATAATAAAGGATATGTGATGTGATTTGGAGAAGGTATATGCCAGCCTGTTACTGTTTAACACATTCTTGAGACTATAATGATGTGAATTGTCACTGATGCTGAAGTCCTGCACTACCATGCTGTCCCTTATTTCATGTTATCATATAGTATGTATGGATTCTAATGATATTATTGACAGTGAACTAATTTGCCCTACTGTTCAGTACTGTAGTGTAGGGTTTGGGATTTGGCCAAAATGAGCGTTCTGTTTTATTCAGTTGCTGAAACTGTAGGTCTCTCATAAGGAAAATGTGCCAAATACAACTTTCTACAAACTTATAATGATGTAATATGACAGTTCATATATGGCAGCATCAGATTATCCATGAGAAATCAGTAATCAGTAACCAGAGTAACTTTTTACTAGTGACATCAATCACTGAACATTTGAATAATCTTGATCTCACAATTTTTAACAGCTTCATTGCAGTTAATCACAATTTGCATGCTTGCATTTAAAAAACACAAATACAAAATCAAAAGAATTAGCATTATACCATCATATGTCATGGTGGCTCATTGGTCGTCTCAAAATCAGAGATCCTTGTTGTTCAAAAACTAATCCAAAACTGGCTGTGTTTAGCTCGGGCTTTTGTGGAGTTTGCTTGTTCTCCCTTTGCAAACGTAGCTGTCAGAGATGTGATTTGGCCATGTCTTTGGAATGTGTTAGGTAAGTTGGGGGACTGTGGTAGCCCAGTGTTTAAGGTACAGGGCTATGGCCCAGTATGATCAATTCCACATTTGCCAAGATGTCAGAGATGAGATTTGGCCAGTTGCGTCCACTGTTGTGTCCTTGAATCTACAGCTGTTTAGAGTGTAGACTGTATCAGTTATAAGTCGCTCTGGATAAGGTGTTTAGTGTCCCAGTGTGATTATGCAATTTTCCACTAAAAGCTCCCGGCAACCCTGAACTGGCTTAGGCAGATATGAAAATGAATAAACATAGACAAATAAACAAAACAAACACAGCCATAGACATTCATGTTTTAACAGTGCTTCTTACTGCTGTCTTATACAGGGTGTATATATATATGTGTGTATATATATATGTATGTGTGTGTATATATATATATACGTATATGTTGCTGTTTCCCGGGTTTTTGCGGAACTTTTACATTAAAAAAAATATCACAAAATTGATAAAAAATATATATTACAAATCTTAATTCTAACAATAAAGGAATGTTATAAATGATAAAATATGAGGATTGACAGTAAATAGCTGTTGTTTATACTCAGTGTGTAGGATATGACATGCTGGAAGCTCGGTACAGACGGAGCATGTGTGATACGAGAGTGATGTATGGTGTGTTAAGTAACAGGAACGTTTGATTACTTCAGCGTGTTGCTTGATTATTCAACAGTTAAAAACACTACTATAGCGTATTTACTCAGCGAATGAATACTCAAGCCCTATGATGCTACCCAAACGTTCTGCAAGTTCTATGACTAAAATAGTGTCTATAAAACTATAAAACTTAACCTTATTTATTCTACCTGTTCTATCACTCTACTGGATGCCACACAGTATATAGTATATAGTGACAGTAAAGATTCTATTCTATTTTTTGGGTCCGGGATCAGTTGTAAGTCACTAATGTAGTGCCATTAATGTAAATGTCAATGCAGCACTTGAATATGTAATGCACTTTAAGTACTTGAATAGTAATAATTGTGAAGGCTCCTACCTTAATCAACTACAGAAATGTATTGGTTGTAAGTCTGTTTGATAAATGTTGTAAGTGTGTTTTATTTATTTCAATTTAGTACATGCAATTGTTGTCTTACTAAACTGGTTGACTGATTATAATTATATTATAATGTTATAATTATAATTATAAAACACATTTAATTTGCTTATACTGAAATACACAGGGAGAATATGCATACTAAACACAGAGCTCAGATCAGGAATCCAATCATGCATCTCTGGAAACACCATGACGGCCACAACGACCAAGTTGAGCTTTCTACAGTCCGAAGAAGCTTAACCAGAAATGGTCTTTTTGGGATAGGGAGTAACCAAGAAACCACTTTTTTGGAAGAGGAACAGAGAGAAATGGATCAA
This sequence comes from Parotocinclus haroldoi, assembly GCA_034779995.1. NCBI lineage: Eukaryota > Metazoa > Chordata > Actinopteri > Siluriformes > Loricariidae > Parotocinclus > Parotocinclus haroldoi. Next base: position 4,954 of record JAUZST010008695.1, read on the forward strand.
GATATGCTAAAGCTCACAATAATTTGAATACAGATGAGTTGAAAGAATATTATCGGAGGACAAAGTTTGAATTGTTGGATCCAGTCACAGACAATATGTTACATATGGTACAAATCTAAGACTTTTCCACAGTACTGTCCATTGCAGTTCTGGTGAGTGTGTTTTTAAAGGCAGCATGTGTTTAGTGGAGCTGTCAGGAAGAGAGCAGGCCACAACTTTCACTCCAGTGACTGTAAAACTTAAAACATGTCTTCGGTGAGCTTTAATGCAAACTGATCTTCAGGAAACAAAAACAATAGTAGTTACTAAAACAATACAAATGTCAAAAGGAAACTGGGAAGAGCAATAAAATCTGCATTAATTTAATTCATTAAACCTGTAATCACATTTCCACATAAACATTTCCAGCATAATGAACAATTCCTGTGAACTGTTTTTAGTGTAAGGGGTTTACACAGTATTTAGACTATAAACACTATACCTACTTTCTTTCTGCTTTCTTTTTTGTTGCAATGTGTTTCATGGACTGTACAGTATGGCTTGGATGCACAGCCCACTCTAAGATCTGTGTGATGTATGAGTGATATGAGTGGAGAGGCAGAACCCAGGACAGTCCCTTCATGCCCCGGCTGGTCGGAGGAGGCCGCTGACCTCAGGCGGGGCCCAGCAATGACGGATGGGCGGACTGTAATGGTGGGGGCGCACAGTGGGAGCCCCCGGGGCATAAGCGGGCCCTCTCTTGTCCTCCCGAATGGCCGACCGCCTGTGTTATTGATGCACCCGCCCCAGGGGGAGGGGAGGAGGGTAGGAAGGGGAGGAGGGATTGTGGGAAATGGATGCACGTAGGCAAGTCGGCATTCTGTCATCAAACAATGGGCTGGTGAAAGATGGCCAGCGCTCAATATGATCAGTCATCTGTTGATCAAGATGTAATGCGGCTCCATCTTGTCTTGCTCGCTCGCTCTCTCCTGGTGGAGTTTTGAACCACGCAGTCAGTCCCTTTTGTCTTTTACATGTCTTTGCTTTGACTTCTCTTGGTTGTCTTTGACTAGCGGTAGGTTGGAGGGGTCCTGTACATCATTTCTATATACTTCATTATATGACATGTGGGACTAAATAAATCATGCTAGAAAAAAAAACAGAGATGTTCTGTTATATGATATAGCAGTAGCACTAATTATTGGATTGTTTTTTTTCTCTTGTGGAGAAATTAATCAGACATTGTGAAATGCGCTTTAAGTGTCATATCATAAATTTACCATCTCTCCCTCCCCATTGCCATGTCTGCTAAATGCATCAGTGTACACACATTTCTGAAGCTCTCCCTTACCACTCTGCTAAGTATCGTATAACTGTGGCTAGTGAAGATGTAATGCACTCAAACAGGCGCTATTCATGTGGGCAGTGAGAGGTGCATTTTCTCTGAGTGAGGGCCCTGAACCAGCCTGTGGCCTGACCGCAGCGCCTTTGTTTAGTTCCCGCAAAATACATAATGCAGCAGCTCAAACCGCCGCCGTAGTATTTACGTTGGTCTATTGACCACACTTAAAAAGGCCAACGGTCTTAAGCGCTCTCGATCCCCTAATGCCGAGGAGCCTCGATTAGATAACAAGACAGCTCCGGTCTTGGATGATGTGAGAACAAGACCCACGTGGGACACCTGACAAGCTTATGATCATCATTACATCAGTGGCGCTGCGCTGATGCATGAACCCTTCCATGATTGCCATGCCTAGTGCCATCATGGCAGCTGACATTGTTGCAGTCAGGTTGTGCTTGGGAAGCCCTATGGGATTAGCGAAGAGATCGCTACGGTTTAGCATTACTCAATCCTAGACAAAACTATGTCCCTGTGGATATTTTAGGACAGCTAAAGAGGTTCATCAGTTGGATGGCTGTCACTGCTGGGGCAATATTTGCCTTTTTTCGCCCTGTAACGCTATCCTGCTCTTTAGAGCCGGAGCCCGTGCCTCTGGCTGACCCCTCTGTCTGACCCTAGTGTAAACACCATGTCATGTTTAGCCCTCTTAAATAGGCCTGGCTCTCATCAATGTTTCATACTGGGGTAAATATCATATGCTCTTCACTTATTTACATCCGCCCAAGGAGCTCTGAAACCTTTGTCTGCATGAAATATTCATTATCATTTTAGCAAATGCATGTCTTTGTCAATACTGCTAGGTTTTGGTGCCCACCCTATCCCACTCTGCTGAACGCCATCGCCCCCCCAACCCCCCTGCGCCAAGATCAGGGCTTTATGACTCAACAAACGTGGAAACAGGGAGGTTACGATGAATTACATGAGCCGAGGTATCCATCCCATCCTGCTAGCGATCAAAACTTGATCCTACTTTTAGCGAGCAAAAATGTCTGCTGCTGGTTTATTTTCGTCAGGGATCAATGGGACGCTGAGATGAAATAGCATGTTAATCGAAATTGCAGCTGGTTAATACACTTAAAGCAGGGATTTAAAATTGAATTCAGGCACATACTACTACTAGGAATTACATTACTTTACTAAATAGGGTGACATGAAAAAATGGGAAAAAAAATGACAGACCTTCGTGCAGGCATATGTTAGATACACAGTTAACTGTTGATTTGAAATGTTTTCAGTATATTAATATGTGTTTTCAGTTCATAATAAGAGATTATTGAAATATATTGTATTGCAGTCTTTTTCAGAGCCATGGCCTCAGGTGTGAGATTGGAAGGGATGAATACAGTCTAGTTAACATTCAATTAGTTTTAACATTCAGCCTTTCTTCTTTTTCATCTTTGTCCTTTCATGTGAGAACACTTCTTTCACTTCCTTCAGCACCATTCACTCTGTCAGATCTGTGTGCGCTCTGCACTTTGATTTTAAATGTCGCTATGCAGTTTAATATTTGCTCTGCATTCTCCTTTAAGTAGGTTAGAAAGGACACAGGGCATAATTTTTTGGGCTTTTATTTCTCTCCTTTCTTTGACCAGGCTGTACTACTACACAATCAATTAAATTAAAATGTATTTTAAATAGAAATAAGAACATTTAAATAGTATGGACTACATGGAGAAAGGCAAACACAGGATTTCAGTTACTGAGTGGTGATGAGAATGAGTGTATAATTTTGTAGCTAATAAGCCTGTAATGGTGTGAACAGCAGGATATCAAGGTTAGTTAATGGAGCCGTGATAAAATTATCCAAAAATACCAAAAATGAATGGTTACTATAAGTCATGGATACCACAGGAATGATGGATTAAGCTGAATTTATTCCAATAGGACAGCTTTGTATTGACTCTCGCAGCACCTAGTAGAATATGCATACATTAGGGGTGTGCAACATTTTCTGAGATTCTGTCCAGTGGTAGACCAATGGTACTCAGTGGTAATGGCTTTTTTTGCAGCACATTCTTTTGTATTTCAACAATGTGAAAAAAATGTCTCTAGCATTCAGCAATCCCTCACCAAGTGGTACACTACCCAAAAGTCTTCTAAGAGCCTTCTTCTGTTTGCCAATTTGTGGTGGACCTTTCACTGTGGTAATCTTTTACATATCTGCCTGAGACATACCTGTATGCCTTGCTGCAATCTGACATTTCTATGAGAGTGTTTTAGTTTATTGTCATTGTGTGTACATACACGGTGGACCTATCAATTATCTTAACCTTATCATTTGCGTGCATAAAGATATGGATAATTGTATGCATAATGGATAGTCAGTGAAAGCTCTTTCTCTTTTAATCATGTGATTTGCTGTTGTGACTCAGTCAGTCAGCTGGGAATCAGCTTCACTGCTCATCCTTGGTACACCCTTGTCCAGTGCTGCTATACACACAGTGCGACATAGAGATTTCTCATGACACCCAAGCGACTGTTTTCTATTAGTTGTAGTTCAGCCAAGAAAATGACCGCTTTTGTCTGACTTGTTGGGAATATTCCCTGCAAAATTTGCACAGGAGTCAAAATCGAGGGAATGAGGAAAAGAAGCTGGGAAATCAATTTGATTCTTAATCACGCTTCGTATACATTTTCATATCGTTTGTCAACAGATTATATCATTGGTTTATTTTGACTGGACTCACAAATGAATAACAGCATTTTTCCTGTGCTTGACGAGGGGTTAAATATTCACGTAAATTAACTTTGGCCTCAGTTACACTGGTCTTGTGTAAATAAAGTCACCTTTACAGTGGAATTATTACAAGTGACATAGATTATGTATCTTAAAGGTTTAATGTATAACAGCAATCACTGTTTTCAACCTATTTTCTCCAAAATCTAAAAAAAAACCCTCTGACTTGCTGCACCCACCCTTAATAACCCTGTGCCCCCCCAGCTTTACAATTACTGACACCAACGATACCTTGACAGTGTGTATTTTGGATCTGAAATATTCAAAAAATTCAAACCCAAATGACATTGTGTCTTTCCTGACGTAACTGGTGACATCGTGTGTTATGTCTTGCCATCTGTTGCTTGTTGTCTGGTTTGCAGACCTGCTTAGGTTTGCCGAGTGTACTTTGACCTGTAACCTTGGGTGGCTTAATTTGTGGATAAGGGACTCCAAAAATGTAGACTCCGAAATCTTTTTATTCTGCATGGTGGTTAGATGGCAGGTGGTGGAATATGTTACTTGTCAGGCTTTGTCTCTAACAGTAACCGATTTGTGACATGCAGATTGGTGTCTTTTGAGCAACATATGTCTTTTCAAAGCCAGACCACCTCCTTGCGATCAAGGATGAGCCACGTCTATCAATTTAGCAATTACATCTAACGATGTAGACTGCAAGGCTGGTGGTGTCTGTATTTTGTCTCCTGGTACAATTTGTTTACTCATTTTTAGCTTTTAGGTAGAACTTTAGCTTGATGTGTGCACGCTGCATGTAATCAGTGCACATGGGCAGCAGGCTACATGACACAGCAAAAAAACCTGAACTCTTACGGCTGGTTTTTGACTGTTTTTTGCAAAGTGAGTGACAAACGTGATAATGTGAGCTTGCTCATTGTTAAAACAATCATTAAAATGATCGTAGTTTATACATATTGCAAACTCATAGTATACATCCAGTGAATTGCTCATAAAGTGCACTGTGTGTGGTAAAGCTTTTATCATGGAGCCTGTCCTATCTGTGTCCGTCCAGATTTCTGTCTCATGTTTTAGTAAAAGTGATTGCTTTAATGTAACTTGTTCGCTATGCTTGAGCGCTTTTGAATTTGACAACCAACATTCCTGACAAGCCAGCATTCTTAATTCGTTTGATTTTGCCGCTCACACATTTTTACCTACTGTTTACACGTCTACGCTATAATAACCACCTGATCTGTAATTATGTTTAGGTAATTGTTACACGACATCATAGATAACCGAAAATAACTGAAAATTGTAAAGCTGCTTTGAGACAATGCTCTGAAATAAACAATGAAAGATGCTACATGGTAACGTGTTGATTTGAAGCTGGTCTGGAGTTTCTTTTGTGTGCCTGCTTATTTATGGAGCTATTGGTTATTAGCTGCTGTGCTCACCAGCATAAACCAAATCACGTAGAGATCCAGCCCTAAAAATGATACGACCTTTTTGCCAGATCTCCCACCCTTACTGTGTGGATGGAAGACATGAAGTAATCACATCAGGGCTGAATGCTGTAGATTTTCCTGCTCTCAGGGCAGCTCTGCATTGCACTCTGGGGAACTTGAGTGAGCCTGGTATCAGTGTAAATAAGAGTATATCAGACCTTGTGATGGAATAATGGCTAGCATCGTAACCATTGATACAGCAGGCAATCGTTTCCTTTCCACAACTGGGACCTGTTCTGCTTTTTTCTAAACTATCCTGGATGTGTTGTGTGTAAACTTTTTTTTAACACACCTCAACCCCAATTTGACCGAAGGATCTCACCATGGTGCTTGGGTGGCGTCTGTGCCTTCAATCTGGGTACAGTTGATGACTGGGGGATACTGTGTCTGAGGGAGGGAGGCAGGAAGATCATCTTTTGGTGTTGCAAAAGTGACTCATGCCATGCCCTGCAATAGTCTGGTGTACTTCCTTCTGTGTTCAGTGAATTTCAGGTTAAGTCCTGCTCACACATGAGACTGACCAATGGGGGTTCGGCCAGGGATTTTGTTGTGCTGTGCTTTGACCAGACATAATTCTCCCTGCTTAGTTGTTGTGTATTATATTTAAGACTTTACCCAAGCTGAGGATGCTTTCACCATTGCAATTTGTCTGGAAAGCTATGATATGTTGAGTTTGAAAAGACTTAAGGTAGCTGTTTCAGCATCTCATTTTATATAAAACATTTTATGTCTTACTATTCAAGAATTTCACATGACATTGAATTGACTCGACCAAGGTGATTTCCGAAGGACACGGCCATTGTCCGTTGTTCAACTGTGCTCTTTGGCTTCTAATTGCCACATAAACGGTTCAGGCTAAAAGAGCACTTCTGGCTAGGGGTGTGAGTTTGGGCGAAGAACATGCCATAGTTGAGCATGACTTTGTCTCTCAGTTTCTCCAAGGTAATGGGTAGACACGGTGGCAGTCTTCTCTGCCCAGGGTGAAATAAGATGATAATAAGAGAAAGGAAAGCTATTACTGTCGCTGGGCTTTCATTATGCAAATGATATTAAAACAGGCCGCATGGATGGCCCCTGGCTACAGGCTAATCTCCATGCAGTGATTACAATGTGTCAAACTTAGTCATTTTGATTATGACATGTTAATTACATGCCATGTTTTCACCTGCAAAGCTGATAGGTGCGCTAAAACAAAAAAAGAGATGAATCTAGACAAATATTGTTTTTGAAGCTAAAACACGATTAATTGTTAATTATTCAATTCAATTAGCGAGGAGAACCAGTGATGTAAGAGATGTTCTGTTTAAGTGAATCTGCACGAGTCTCTTTAAGGAATATGTTCTAGCACCTAGATAAACATGATCCAAAGAGCCTGTTCAAATTCTTTAATAGTTATGAAAGTTTGCATGTAATAATTTAATAATCTGTTATTTATTTAAAGCAGAAGGGTGATCACTATGAAAAAGTTATATGAAGTAAATAATACCTAACCTAATAGTGCTTAATCTTAATCTACATCATTTTCTTATACTTTTCGTACAAAAGTCTTGCAAATCTATACAGATATGGCATTGCTGTGTGTTATAATAATTTCTAAACATTAGCAAGAAAAGGACTTAAGAGAAAATGATATTGTACAGTGGTACCTTCGATTCCCGGTGTTAATTTGTTTCAGAAGGCTTGCAGAACTGCGAAAAGAGCAATTTTTTTTCCAGAATGAATAATGTAAAATGAATTAATCCATTCAAGACCCCCCAGAAAATGCATTATATAAGGCATTATATACACTAGTGGAGTTGTATTGTACAGGTGCTCGCTGGATTGTGATTAGTTGGATAGATTCATAAAAATCCATCATAAATTAAATGTATCACAAGGAGTTTAATATAGTCAGAGCAAAGCAATCCTTATTGTTTGAAACACTTACATTAACATACAGTTGACTAAAATAACTAACTCAACTTTTAACACATTTTATAATAAAGTGTTACAAAAATATCTTGTCATTGAAAGTGAAAAGTAAAACACTATTGGTGAAATCTGGGAAGTCAGAATGCACTACTGTAGCTGTAAAAATAATGAGAAACACAATAAACATCGCAGAGACCCGCACTGAGCAACGGCTAGTGTGAATCTAAATCACTGTGCACTACATCTCAAGTTGTAAATTGAGTTTTGGGTGAAATTTGCCGCACATCTTGACTTGTACAAGTTTAAGAAAGTGTGCTGAGAACTGAGCAAACAATGAGAACCGAGACACATTTTTTTGAGTCAATAGAGCTGAATTTGATGAGCTCTGTACTTATATAATAATGTTGCTATGTTCATTTGCGAAAATACTAAATCTTAAAGAAGTTTACATATATAGGATTTCAGTTATAGGAATTCAATTTGCGCATAAATCATTTGTAAAACACTTTACTTTTTTAAAAGGACGCATTCATAAAAATGTTCACAGTCCCAACATGTTAGTGAATATTCCCAAAATGCTCCACAGGTAGCAGGTCCAAAACACCAAAAAACATCATTAGACATGACTGCAATATAATGCAAGTACTAAAGGAAAACTTCAAAAACCGAACAAAAATTTCAAGACTAAAAATCCTGTGAAACTTGGATGTTTCTGAAATGTGTACTGTACTCCAGTAAAACACAAACCTGCATCAGACCACCAGACCTAGTGTTACACATATTTATTTAACTGTGTTGGACTTTTGATTGAATTCAATATTTCTGTGAGTGTGTGTTTCTCTGATTTATTTTTGTCACATAAAGTTGAATCCGGTTAATGGGAGCACATCGAGACGGGATCATTTTGGTCCTAATAACCGGCTGATTAATCAAACATGCCCTATGTTACAAGACGGGACGTGCTATAATTTATGTAACATATTAAATGTTTATTAAACCT
>JAUZST010008696.1:0-13424 GCA_034779995.1 Parotocinclus haroldoi
CTGATAATTCAATATAAACACCAGTGTTTCTGTACAATGATGACATCACTATTTGAAAGAGCCACCTGGGAGATGTTTAGATGATTAAAAACCTTTATTTTTAGACACCCCTTTTCATGCTGTGGTAGATATAAGGGTCTCGAGAGAACATTTATTAGGGTTGGTGATGTGGTTTGGAGAATGTGCTCAATATACAATGTAACGTTCTGGCAGAATTACAATAAACATTTGCACTGTTTTCCATTACTTTGCTACGGAACTCCCTCAGGACGCCCATAACACAATTACACTCGCTGTATTGGGTGCAGAGGGGTTGGGACCAGGTGTAAGCTATAGGATTAGGAATGCAGTTCTGTTTATGGAGAGATTTGTGTCATGTTGGCACTTTCGTCAATATTGCGGTAAGCCAGGGAATGTTGTGCCACTAGTCACTGCGCATGCGTGAAAGTGGAACTCCTGGCAAATGGGCGATGGCTGATTTTCGGCAACGTGATCATTTTTTTGGGATAAGATTCTAACGTAATTTAAACCTTAATTCTCTTTATGTTGTTTTTAAATATGCAATATGTTGTATTCATTTGCTCCACAATTTCGAAATAAGATTAGTAATAAGTAACTAAGTAGCATAAAATGTAACGATCTTCAGTATTTTTTTTAAATTGCATTAACTCGTATTGCGACTATTGATGACTTCGTTCGTGTAGAATCAAACGCAATCAAATATGGGCAATGTGGCTGTTCTGTGAACCGTTTGGGGGGGGGGGTAACAACGCAAGGTATATGAAAAAATGTCTTTTCCACCTTATTATAAACAGTTTTTTATAACGTAGGTTACTGTTGTGCTTGATTGGTTTGGCTATTTCTGTACGTTTCCATGTTTTCTTTCGCCATGAAATGTTTAATAAAAGACTGCGATATTCTACCGCTAGAGGGCGCAGCTAGCCATGTACCTGCACAAAGTCATCACAAAGACTGTAAAATAACGCCTTCAAGACCATATCATGACTCTTAAGTGTCTCTATAGAATTAAAATGACTGTTATTGCTAGATTGGGTTATGTAATATTGATTTGTATTAACAAAAAAATAAAGTCCGATATTACAATGCGGTTGTTCTGATGTAAAGCGAGAGGGCGTAGCGAGTCACGGCCTGAAGGACGTCCTGTACAAACTCACTACAATGCGGAGAAAGCAACGTCTCCAACATCCAGTCTGCACTAGATTTGTTATACAAACCCAAGACGGTTTTTTTTCCATTGTTTTAGCGTGAGAAAATGAATCGCTTATTTCGAATCAATGCGGCTGTACCACTAGATGGCGCAACGAGCCTCGGGCTCAATCCCAAACATCACCTGGCTCCCTACATAACTTCACTACATAGGGCCATAAATGATGCTCTATACACCCTATGTAGTGCACCTGTTTTTTGTGAGGACACAATTGCGATTTGGGGCACGTGTTAACCCACATCCGTTCAATATCTGCACGCCACCACCGCCTTTTCCCCTCACAAAGCCCGAGGCTTGAGAAAGTGAGCGAGGAAGTCCAGCCCAGATCCACAACCTGCAGCCATGGCAACTACAGCAGGTGCGTACAGATTTCTCACATCTTTATCATATTGATCTATTTGCTGTAATTATTGTCACTTTTTATGGTTGCGAACGTGATTTTAGAAGTGTTTCCCATTTGTAAAATGCTTCTGTATTATGCGTTGTTTATTGTACGTGTGTAAGATAATTCGAGCGTGTGGAATTTGGCTCCTTTAGGTGCTTAAGTAATAATCATTCAATCTAAGTTCGTCTGATCGATCGGCTCTGAATGTGCACCCATTGGATCTTGGTTTAACAAGTCAATCTTTAACATAACTGAAACCCTGCCGGAAAACTGACACTGATTACATGTAATTAGGGGGATTCCCTCATTTTAGTGAGCAATGTATATAAAACGACCTCAAATGAATTGGTGTCAAACGCTGTAATAAAAAGAATAATATTCCTGTGTTTGTTGCGTGTTTTAAATGCCCGTTATCACTGCTGCACTCGATGCCCTCCATCGCAGCATCTCTTTCTCTGTCCCGTATCAGTATGTCTGGAGCTGATCCAAACAGCTGCTGTTCCATGGCTGTACCTGCACAGTGCGCCTGTAAAGCAGACGAGGCTGCTGCGGTGGCTATTCACTTTCACTCCTCTAATAAAGTGTAACCTGATTACGAAAGGCACTTTTTATTTCAGATGATTAACTTCCTACGTGAGGATATCTGAGGCGAATCCATCTGAATTCATTCACCCTCTGCATCTCCGATCAATCAGACAGCAGATGGAACGCCCCTTTGGTACTGAAAGCGTTGCAGTGCGCATGCGTGTATCTGGTTCGCAGCCATGCGGACTTTTGGCAGTTTTTCGCTGAGCGCGCGGCTTCCCCCGCTGCAGCCGATCAATACAAAGAAACGCTACACCCCGTAGTGCGCACGTGCACGAAGCGCTCCCCACATGGTGTTTATGAACGTTTCGGTTCGTTTCACAACTGATAAGTTCATTGAGCAAATCAGCAAATTACAACATTGATGCATGCAGAGAGTCAGTGAAAGTTCGAGATCATTTCAAACCACTGGGTTAAAGGACCTGGTTCTGACCTGATCCACTGGGTTAAAGGACCTGGTTCTGACCTGTCCCACTGGGTTAAAGGACCTGGTTCTGACCTGTTCCACTGGGTTAAAGGACCTGGTTCTGACCTGTCCCACTGGGTTAAAGGACCTGGTTCTGTCCTGTTCCACTGAATTAAAACCCCGGGTTCTATCCGGTAAACGCAGCACAGCGTTGTGACACTGTCGTGGCAGTGTGTTATGGAGGTATGGTTACTATGCCCGTATGATGCCTGTGTCAGATATGTATAGAGCTTTGATATTGGTACCAAAAACGAGGGGAACTGAATGGGACTGCACATAAATTGATTATTACAGTGTATCTGTGCAATCAACTTTAGACTTTTTACTGTCTTCACAGAGTCACTGAGGGACGACCAGAGCGCCTTTGAATATGGTAAGTGTGAAAGAAACGTTCCAGAAAGCGCTGAATATCGTAACATAAATACATTTATTGCTGTATGCTTTCTGTAGAGCTCTTCTAATTCCTCTAAGCACTCGGTGTTTAATTCAGTGCTTTTCGTGCTTCTGCTTACTTACTGACTGACACTTTTGATTGCTGGCAGATTATGAGACGCTGAGAACCACAGGGGTCATTCTGGCGGCGGTAATGTTTGTGGGTGGAATCCTCATAGCCCTGAGTAAGTGGATTGCATTACATTGATGTTTACATTGAATCATTTGGTTAATGCCTTAATCTGAAGCAAAAAAGAAGGCAGAATACAGTCTAAACACAGAACCTGGTGGCTGAGCTTTTTTGAAACGTGCACTCTGCGTTCAGTATTTACACATTCTAACCGTATTTTACACATTATAACTCATTATAATTCTAAGTGATAGTAGCAGTTAGATCTGATCAGTTATTGACTGTAAGGTCAGTTGAGGCTAAGACTGAACTTTTTGGAATGAAAACCAAACAGAGCACACGACCTGAAATACACCACGCCTACTGTGAAGCATGGTGGTGGCCTCATTATGTTCTGGGGAATACTCCTTCAGCAGGAACCAGGCAGTTGGTCAGAACTGAAGATGAAACGGATGCTGCAAGGACATCCATAATTGTTGAGGAAAACTTGTAACTCTCTGCCAGTGTGCATGTCCCTGTGTATAGGGACTTTTTATTGCCCCCTAAAAATACACACGGGCACAAGGATACGCAAAAGATATCAAGGTAAATGTCCATGATTGGCCCAGTCAGAGCCCTGACCCAAGTCCTTTGGACAGCAGTCCGTTGCCACCTCAACCGTAATATTCAAGTGGATTTGAACAATTCTGTAAGGGAGAAAGGGGGATCCTCCCCTCATTCTAAGCACACAAAGCGTAAAGTCTAAAAAGACTGCCTGTAATTAAACAAAAAGTGTGCCTTTTATCAAAAACAAATGCCTTTTATCTCATTGCTTGAATATTGTAAGGCAAAAAGCGTAAATAAATGGGAAAACACATTTTAACGGCATGCTATTCAGGCTGTTTCCACATTTAATGGTATTTAAAATGTTTAATGGTATTTAAAACGCCCTGTTTTATAGATAAGTGCTTTCTAGTCAGAATCCTGAATGCTTAATCATTGCATTCATTTAATTTTAAGCAGTTGTTTAAATGGATAGACACCCTGTCTAGTCTTGGTCCTTGCCTTGAGCTCTGTGCTGCTGGGTAGGCCCCGGCTCCCCATGACCCTTAAAATGGATTAAGCAGGTATGAAAATGGACGAATGAATCTCACAAACTGAATGATTTATGATGAGCTTCAATTGAATTAGTGATCGGTTTGCAGTGCTTTCTTCAATTCATTCTCTCTTTAATGTCTTTGTCTCTCACAGGTAACAAATTTAAATGTTCAAAATCCAAGTAAGACCATGCACCGGGTGCGAAGCCTGCTTTATGCATGTGGAATGACTTGGGAATAAAGATGAGGAGCCATAAGCAAAGAAAGCCGAGAGAGGAATCCGAGAGGACTCTTCAGTGCTATGATTCCACCTGCTCGAATGCGTCCCTCCGGTTTAAGGATTGCTGAACTGTCTGATGGTCTCTTGTCCATACACACTGCCTATTCATTCCAAGTTACAGAGAGTAACAGAAAAGGAGGAGCACTCTATGTCGGGAAGCTTGATGAAACAATTCTGTTTCTGACTTATCTTGAACCTGATTTGGATAGGCAGTGTGTATCTGTAGTGCTGAAATGCAGTGCATGTGGTTCTCCGAAGAATTGCCTAAGACCGTGTCCTAATGAGGTCATAACTATTTAGCATATGGTTGAAAACGGTGGTACTAAATACTAAATTGCACTTTTCTTTCGAACTCTGCACGCTGACTGAGTTGAGGGTTCATGAGTGCTTTTGTTCGTTTGGCAGAGCAGAATAACTTTGTCCTCTGTCTCTATTCTGCAGCTCGAGTCCAGTGGAACGGCCACCAGCCACAGAAGGTAAAGTCCGAATAAAACACGGCGATGAAGCTTAAACGTATCAACTGTTTGGTATGCGTTTAAAAATAAAGAAAGAAATACATCATGTACACATGAGCCTATGCAGTGTGATGCTATAAGCTTGGTACTTGAAAATTTGGGGAACCTTCACATATTTTGAGCAGAATCTCCCATATTCTGCCATTTCTACTTCAAGTCCAGGTTCTTCCTAACAAGTCCTAGTTCAGGTCCAGTTTCCTACTGGTTCAAGTCCAGTCAATTCCTGTTTCAAGTCCAGGTTCTTCAGAAGTCCAGTTCCTGGTTCATGTCCTGTTTCCTCCTAGTTCAAGTGCAGATTCCTCATAGTCATAGTAGTCCAGGTCTACATTTTTCCTAGACTTGCTGGTTAATGTCTAGGTTCTTCCAGGTTAAAAATCAAGATCATCCTATTTAAAGTTAAGGATTTTCCTAGTTCCAATTCAGGTTCTTCCTGGTTTAGGCTTCTCAGCTCTTATCAATTCAAGCCCAGGCTCTTGGTCTCAGTCCATTAGTAAAACCTATGGAAATGTGATATGGTAATTTATTTGAATACATTAACCAAACCTTGTAAAAACGTTACAAAGTTATTTTAGTTTGTTATGAAACCAAAAGGTTTTTTTTTTCCTACAGAGAATATTGTCTAACATTGTTAGAGCTTGACCATATGAGGTAATACCTTTTAAATGTTCTGTAATTTTTCTTTTTGATTCTTTTCTTCTAGTACCCTCTCAGACAGTATAGAGCCAGTTATCTACTGGCCACTGCTGCAAGAAGAAATGCTAAAATGGGATGATCATGAGAATGTCTGTTAGAGCTGCATGGCACTTTTCTACCACTCTGGATTCTGAAGCTTCTGTTTGCTTTGTAGGTCTCATCCAGTAAACACTAATTAAATCAGGGCAATACATGTTTTTACAGGTTATTACTACTCACACTGACACCATGCTTAACCATATGATCCATTTGATCTGTGTCCTCTGGCAGAAAATGGATTGTGGAAGTCACAGCAACTAGTAACGGTATATCAATATTTCCACTTACTAGTGGGGCCCCTTGGGCTGACGATACTCGCATATCTACTTTATTCACTTCTCATTTCACATTAGGAGCTCCATTTTAGCAGCATGAATACAACAGACTGCAGCATTTTCTCAGTTTGCCATTATAACAGCATCATACAACAGCATTATAATAGCATTTTGTGGCTAGCATATATATATATATATATATATATATATATATATATATATATATATATATGAACAAACATTTAAGTAACTGCAGAGTCTTACGGTGAGAGTTCCGTGAAAATCACATGATCGTTCCTGGCAGTGCCGCATTACGAACTCAACCCCCAAAAAGATGTCTCCTAGATTGTAGTCATCTCTGTGAAGGTTGCACGGGAGCTTTCCTGGTCTCAGGTCCTTAAAAACAATTCATTAAGAGTGTAGGGCAACATTATGACTTAAAACCTCTGTTTATTTAGCATCACGACACACTCACTGTATGTAAACAGAGCTAAACACATTAGAAATCCGTGGTGACAAAAGCAGTCGTCGAGTACGACCAAAAACTGATAAGATGGAAGCTAGCCCTGTTACGGTAACCAATTTATTCAATTATGAACTTTCTCAGGTACAACCAATCATCTTCCAGATCGCACACCAAGCCACTTGGCTTCAGTCAGAATAAAATCCTTGAGGATTCCACTACAATTATTTGATGGGAACAAAGAATTCACCATGGCTGGGAAGATGCTTTCTAGTGAGATAAGAAAATAAAGGAATGCAAAAAAGATCATGCATAACCTAATCCCAACTGAGAATTGTTCAGATTGTTGTAAAGAAGTGGAAACAAAGTGTATGGAACCACCAAGACACCTAGAAGCCAGTGGCTTTTGTGCAAGTCTTTATGGTTGAGATTTGTGGTCAGATGAGTCCAAGACTGAACTATTTAGATAAAAAAAACAAGCATTTTCCAGACCTAACATACAGCAGATTTACTGTGAACCAGTGGTGGCTGGATAATCCTGTGAGCATGTTTTCTTCAAGGCTGATTGGTCAGGATCGAAGGGATAATGGATGCTTCAAAGTACATTTACATTAAAAAGCTACATCCCTTTGTATACAGCTGAAGATGGTCAGCTCGTTCACCTTCCAGCAAACCGACTGGAGACCTAGCCAGACCTAAATCTGATGCCGTACTCCAGGATGTACTTGGAAGCGAGGAATCCCCTGTGACTCAACACAGCATTTTACTAAAATTATCCCAAATCTATGTGCAAGGTTTTTAGAGACGTAGGCAAACGTGGTAATTAAAGTCTGTATTATAATATTAGATGACATATTTAAGATGTCTGTATGTGGCAGTAAGACAAAAAAGTGACTAAAAATGTATTTCTTGTACTGGGACGCACAGAACTTAAATCTGATCCCCTCGGCTTGCCAGCCAGTCATAGCGCATAAACAACTGGGCATAAAAATAAGCCTGTTCAATTAATTGTTTTAATTCTAAAGGGGCGTCACTGCCATAGATGACAAATAAAGAATAAAGAAAACGAAAACATGGGTGCCTT
This sequence comes from Parotocinclus haroldoi, assembly GCA_034779995.1. Classification (NCBI taxonomy): domain Eukaryota; kingdom Metazoa; phylum Chordata; class Actinopteri; order Siluriformes; family Loricariidae; genus Parotocinclus; species Parotocinclus haroldoi. The sequence continues at coordinate 7,652 of JAUZST010008696.1, forward strand.
TATTTATGTGTTTACTTTAGCTAGCGGTCTAATCTCTTTTAAAGATCGGCAGTTCTGATTCAAAGCGCTGGTTGGCTCGAGCGTTTGGACGGATGCTCCGGCATTATGGGAAATGTAGTGCGTGTAGCAAATCAACGCGGTGTGTCTTGTAATTGTGCTCACCAAGCCTATTATAAAATACCTTTTTACCGTCATGATTTTAGTAGGGTACATGCGCTAGTAAAGAGGTTGGTGACGCTCTTGATTTTAAATGTTGTCACGTGTATCTGGGAAATAGTTTGTGACTGATATTATTCTTTTTATCATGTCAGTCTAACAGAACGAGCCAGAGGAACCGGACAGGGGATGAGCCGTTTGGGTTGTACCTCATGAAATGGAAAGGAGAGCACATCTGTAGGCTTGTTCATCTTCCTGTACTTGTTGTTAATGTGCTGAATTCTGCGGTTGTCCAAACACACGATGCTCAAATCAAACCTCTGAACCCCGAGAATGTGTCTGAGCGTCTCCACGTCCCGGCGCAGCCTCGCGCGACGCAACCGCACCACATTCTGCAAATTACGAAGAACTAAACCCATCGAAGTAATAATAAATATAACGGGAAAAAGCCTTTACAAGGTCCGGGGACCCGACTCGAACGTCCTACTCTCAAGGTAACTAAGAAGAACGCGTCTGTATTAATTTCTCTACAAGGAATATCCGCTGAAGTAAATAATCCAAAACTAGACATATATATATATGTAAAGTGTTCGACAAAAATACTCAACATTCAACAAAAATAAACCCGGCATGTAACCTTCAGGAAACTTTGTTTCTTTCAGGAACTAAAAAGCAACGGACCTACAGTGCACCCTGCATGTAATGTTGCCATGTAGTGTAAGAATCCTCCTTTACCAGTGCGATAATATTTTTTTTTATTAAGAAACTACTGTATTAACTCAAATCCACCTCTTTTAGGGCATAAATACCGACACTGTAAGATGATATGGATTTTTCCATACCAGGATATTGTGATAAACCCAGAAACGGCCACACCAAGACAAAATACACACAATAAAACTAGCAAACACGTGGAAAGCCAAGATTTTCTGCTCATTCTGACTTTATAAAAGCATTGTGTGATTATTATAACTGTTATCTCTGGATCTTCGCTGAAACAAACCGAAAGCCACGATTGTCCCTTCTTTATTCGCTCTACAAGCTAAGCCACTATGTGACCTTTTTTTTGTTTTGGTGTGGTGGACGAGATCTTTATTTGTTTTATCCTAAACCACTTTAGTCTGTAGGATATTTATCATGCTAACATCTTCTAGTAATAGTTATGTGTACTTTACTATGTTATATAAAAAGGCATAAGACAACAACGCACTTATAGGATAAAGAAGTATAATATAAATACAAATGTATGGTGATTAAAAGTTGTATCAGGAAAATATCTGGCAACTTTACATAGTCGTTACTTTCCCCTGCTCTGTCAATATCAGATGAGAAAAGGATGGTTTGGTGAGTATGATGGTCTATATTATGGGATGTTGGTTTGGTGAGTATGATGGTGTATATTATGGGATGTTGGTTTGATGAGTATGATGGTGTACATTATGGGATGTTGGTTTGGTGAGTATGATGGTGTATATTATGGGATGTTGGTTTGGTGAGTATGATGGTGTATATTATGGGATGTTGGTTTGGTGAGTATGATTGTGTATATTATGGGATGTTGGTTTGATGAGTATGATGGTGTATATTATGGGATGTTGGTTTGGTGAGTATGATGGTGTATATTATGGGATGTTGGTTTGATGAGTATGATGGTGTATATTATGGGTTGTTGGTTTTGGTGAGTATGATGGTGTATATTATGGGTTGTTGGTTTTGGTGAGTATGATGGTGTATATTATGGGATGTTGGTTTGGTGAGTATGATGGTCACGTATGTGGGATTATGTTTATTTTTTTAAATATTTTGAGTTTGATTATCATCTATATGGGGTGTTTTAACATACTGCTCACAAAAATTAGTGGATATTTTTTCCAAGCAGTTCATACTGGTCACCAGTATGGGATTATGTTTTTAGCATACTGAACACCAGTACAGAAGATTGATTTTTGTAAGTATGTCACCAGAATGGGATGTTGGTTTAGTAAGTATTACTATAAGCAGTATGGAATGTTTTTAGTGGTGGTCACCAGTGTGGAATGATGTAAATATACTTGCTATGATGATTGCCAGTATGGGGTTCTGGATTAGTGTAATAGTAACTAGTATGGTATGCTGGTTTGATGGACAGCTTGGACCAACATTAAATCCGTACTGGTCTTTGATGTATTTTAGTAGAGTTGCTAGTGCCATTAAGTGTAGCATTATACTATACGACTACTCCTAATGTACAAGGTAATAAAAAGTTACTCCTCATAAAAATGCACACGCAATGAAAGCAGGTGTGTTTGATTGGCTGTGCTCTCATCATGGACATAAACTTTGTGGCAATGCAGATATTGGTTTCAAAGGTCAGTGACAACTTGACAGCTGGAAAAGGTGTTAACACTGCTTAATATTAGCTGGAATTACCTAATGTAAGTACCATATGTCAGTTTGGAATTAAGATGTGACCTGTGCAAAAGACTGCATGATTTAACAACACATTGGTTTTTTTTGTCTTAAAACTGTTTTTCTGTCCAGTGCTAAATTATTAGCAGTTCAGGTTATTTCATGGAATCAGCTACAGAACTAAAATATGAATCTTTTCCTTTGAATAGCAACATGAGTCTTGCATCCAGAAAAGCCAAGATTGTGGTGGTAGGTGCTGGATTTGCAGGTCTGACTGCAGCAGCGTCTTTGATACAGGCTGGATTTCAGGACGTCAAGATCCTCGAGGTTAAGGGCAGAGTAGGAGGAAGAGTCCATACCACCAGACCGTTCACAGACGACATCATAGAACTTGGTGCTAACTGGATCCACGGGCAGGATGGAAACCCAGTATTCCAGTTAGCCAAAGAGCATGACCTTCTGGTTGAGGACAGAACAGCGAGTGAAGAGATGTGCTCACCTCACTTCGTATCTCCACAAGATTACTTTTTTAGGGACGGTGGCATTCAGGTTCGGGCTGATGCCGTCAGTCGGGTCTGCTCCCTTTTCAGCACGCTCATGTCCAAGGCTTTTGAGTCAGAGCTGGAAGACAAACATAAAGCTCTAAGCCTGGGGAGTTATCTTGATGACTGCTTTGCTCAGTCTCCTTTAGCATCTTCACGAGAAGGACGACAGATTTATGAGTGGTGCAAGAGAAGCGAGTGCACGGACGAGGCCAGTTCTTCTCTGTATGAAGTGTCTGCATCGCAGATTGGTTATTATATTGCTCTTGAGGGAGGCTTTTTTAATTCCCTGGGTCGTGGGGGTTACCAAGCCATTTTAGATGTCCTTATAAAAAGACTGCCTTCGGGAACTATCCTGAATAACACAGCAGTGAAGAACATCCAGTGGAACCTGGGTAAGAATGAGGACACAGACCTGAATCCACCTGTTCGACTGGTCTGTGAGAACGGTCAGATCTTTGAAGCCGATCATGTGATTGTAACTGTATCTCTGGGGGTCTTGAAGGAACAGGTCAAAGCCATGTTTAACCCTGCCTTACCAAAATCTAAACTGGATGCTATAAAGAGACTTGGATTTGGAACAGTGGACAAGATCTTCCTGTGCTTCACCCAGAAGTTTTGGCCTGATGACTGTGCAGGAGTCCAGCTTGTGTGGGACGAGGGTCCTGAGGATAAGTCCCTCTACAGTGCTCATCATGAAGAAGATACCTGGAAGGAGACGTGGTTTAAGAAGATCACTGGGTTTGATACGGTGGCCCGTCACCCTACAGTGCTCTGTGGCTGGATTACAGGCAGAGAAGCTCTTCATATGGAGACTCTGGAGGACAAAGAGGTTGGAGACACCTGTGTGAGGTAGATCAGAGCTTTCATGACTGATTTTATGACTTCCGTGATGGTTCCCAGAACCTATGGATTTAAGAGAACTTTGATATTTTGAAAGGTTGCTCCGGTCCTTCACTGGCTGGTCTGTACCTGATGTGGCCCAAGTGCTGATCTCTAGGTGGGGCCGGGATCCGCATGTGCTCGGCTCTTATACGTTTGTTCCTCACATGGTGAACGGGGTTAAGGAACATGAAGCACTAGCAGAACCTCTTCCCTTCCACAGTAAAGTCCCCAAGAGCAAGGTATTATTGATCTGCACTATCTGTGACTAGCGGTTACGATTACCAGTGGTTAAGGTACTGGACTCTGGAAAGGTTCAAATCCCACCTCTGCCAAGCTGCCACTGATGGGTCCTTGAGCAAAACCCTTGGACTGTAAGACTGTATCAGTTGTAAGTCGCTCTGGATAAGGGTGTCTGCTAAATCATGTAAATGTAAACTACAGTTTATACAATTATACCAAGATGATTTCTACTTGGTGGCAGCAAGGAAATTATACAGTAAGTCTTGAAACATTCTTATCTTCAAAAGTTGCGTGCTGCCAATCGCTGATTTAAACACTCCAGTGCATATTTAAAAAAATTCGGAAAGTCTGAAGAAATCTTTTGCCATTTTTCATAATTTGGACTTAGGACTGTAACTGCACTGACTGTACTTAATAGCTTAGCTTAGTCCCAAACATTAAGCAAATGAAGCAAATAATAGGGAATTACAACAAATAATAATGAAGTGCAAAATCTCTCCACTTTTAGACATCTTTTACATCCAAACTCCACTTGAATGTATTGTAAACAAAGTACAGTTCCCTGGTTTATGGCGTATGGGGTTACGTTCCAGGACCAGCCGCGATAAATGAAAATCCGCGAAGTAGGGACGCTCTGTTTATTGAAGTATTTCCACACTATTTTAGCGGTAGAACTTGCAGAACGTTTGGGTTTCATCGTAGGGCTTGAATGATTCCAGTCTAGAATGAAACTTTCACAAACAGAGAACACAAAACCACAGATAAAAACTCGTCATGTCGGTAAGTAGAGACTCAGGCGGCCGATGCTCTAGATTTACTTCTCGTTTTTGGTGAGTATTCATCCGCTGAGTAAATACTCTATTTACTGTAAAGCGTAATATTTTATGACATTCCTTTGTTAGAATGAATATTTTTAAATAAATTGTGATTTTTTTTATGTAAAAGTTCATCAAATACGTGTACATGTTAACTATACCACATCATAATAACAACAACAACAACAACAACAACAACAAAGCATGTAGCCTCATAATTATAGAAATTGCCTAGTAAAAATAACAGGTTTAACACTACTAATAATTATAATAATTAATAACAATAACAACAATAAAATAATTCTTGCAAGCTAAAATTAGAAGTCTGATGCTACTGGCGAGGAAAAATTGTTGCCCTTTTCAGAGAGGTCTAGGGCACATGGCATGTCCAATACGTGTGTTAAGTTCTTCCTAAAGATGAATAAGAAAGTGTCCGGAGTTCTGCATTAAGACAATTCAATCTCACCTTCGATCTCATCTTTCCGCTGTTAGAGGACGTATCTTTAATGGCTTCTGGTGGCATGTAGTTTAGTGTCCCCACCTGAAAAGCATTCATGGAAACATAAGCACAGGCATAGACGAGCAGAGAGACAAATAGATACACGCAGACAGACAGGCAGGCAGGCAGGCAGACAGGCAGGCAGGCAGAGAGAGAGACAGACAGACAGACAGACAGACAGACAGAGAGACAGACAGACAGACAGAGAGACAGACAGACAGACAGAGAGACAGACAGACAGACAGAGA
>JAUZST010008697.1:0-13421 GCA_034779995.1 Parotocinclus haroldoi
ACTAGACTTTGGACCTGATGGTCCAGGGTTCAAATCCCACCTCTGCCAAGCTGCCACAGTTGGGTCCTTAAGCAAGGCCCTTTACCCACCATTGCTTGAATTGTAAGACTGAGTTGTAAGTCGCCGGACAAAGGTGCCTGATAAATGCTGTAAATGTAAATGTAGCTACACATTATATACACAATACGTGTATTTATACATACATACACGTGTAAATGTTTCTCTTAATAGGCAAGAGCTATAAATCGTTGGAGGAGGAGTCACAGCGCAAGATGACCTGGCTGACCAATCGCAAGCATGTCCTGTTGCATAACATGCTGGCCGACCAGGGGATCAAGGGCTACAGACTTGACATGACCCGTTTTGCTGATATGGTGAGGAATAAATACTAAGCACGGCGTATGGAAATACCTTACACGATACGAACCCTAAACTTAAACTTTACACGCGAGCCGTTGTTTCCTAAAACAGGACAACCAAGAGTACAGGAAGTCTGTGTTTAAGGGCTGTCTGGACTCCCTCAACAAGACCAAGAAACACAATGCAGCTACATTCTTCCAGCAGTCTCGGGGTGCTGTTCTGCCAAGGACCATAGACTGGAGGGACAAGGGCTACGTAACTGACGTTAAGGACCAAATGATGTGTGGATCCTGCTGGGCCTTCAGTGCGGTAAGAAAGATTGAGAGCTAGTGTGAAATGATGATTTTCTGACCTCCTGGTACTGCACCACCATTCACTTTATCCATATCACAGCTCCAAATAATATGGCAGAGCATAGATTATAAGGAGGTAGTCCTAAATACAGGGAGACCTCGGAAAATCCAGAAGATTTTCGAGAATCGAAAATGAGAAGTCGAGAACATTTTTCCCGTATGAAACAAAGTACAGTACACCAATGTGAATGAATCCCGGGTAACGGGTTCAATCCCAGCAGGGAGCAGCCTGGGCCCTTTCTGTGTGGAGTCTGCGTCTCCTCCCTGTGTCTGGGTTTAACTCTGGGTACTCCGGCTTCCTCCCACAGTCTAAAGACATACGTGCTAGGTTAACTGACTTGTGTATATACAGTATATGACTAGTTTTGAGATGAACTTACATATGGATGTAACCTTGTGCGGTGCTGAGATGGCCACCGATGCCAGTAGAGACGTTAAAGAAGCCAAAGATACAAACAAACAACACTTAACCTAACATGCATGTCTTTGGGAGGAGTAAACCCACTGCACCACAGAAGATCCAGACTGTTTAATGAATTCTATGTGTTAATAGAGTTGTGTTGTACAGGTGCTCCGTGATTTACGGCAAATCCCTCATTAAATGTATCACGAAGTTTAATGTGGCCTATACTGTATCACAGCTGAGCCAACCATATTGTTTGAAACACTTCCCATTGACCTACAGATATCAGAAAGCTTATTCGATACACAAAAATAAAGAAAAGTGAAGAAAAAAACGATTTTAGTTTAGTGATTAATGTGAAAAGTCACAAGTGAAAAGTAAAAGGCAAAACACTTACTCTATTGGTGAACTCTAGCACTAGGAAAGCTGCTAATGCATGTCCCCATGGGGACTACAAATACACTCAAAACACAACAAACACAGCCGAGACTTGCACTGAGCAAGAGCTATTGTGAATCGGAGTTGCTGAATCACTGTGTAATGGATCATAAATTGTAAATCATTAATCAGATCGCAGCTGGAATGAGTCACGGCCTCGGCTCAGACAAGTTTAAGCGAACGCTCTGTGTACCGAGACAAATTTTTCTAGTCAAAGTGCACAGAGAGCCAAATCCCCCCCCCCCCTCCATCCCCGAGTTCCCAAGGTGTTTGGGAACCGAGGTACCACGGTACATCCTCTGTGGTTCTTGTGCGCTCGATTTGATCCTGTCCTCTCACAGACAGGGGCGCTGGAGGGTCAGACATTCGCGAAAACGGGACAATTGGTGTCACTCAGCGAACAGCAGCTGGTGGACTGCTCTCAGACTTATGGCAACATGGGCTGTAATGGAGGCCTGATGGACCAGGCTTTTCAATATATAAGAGACAACGGCGGATTGGACACTGAGCAGTCCTACCCCTACGAAGCTGAGGTAAGGGACACGAGGAACAGCTCTTTTTAGTCCTGTTTAGCAGTAGAGTCCAGTATAATTGGTCTTGGTGTTTTCCTGCCTCTCCTGATTGGTCCTTTCTCTGTTTAGGATGACGTTTGCAGGTTTAATCCAGCCACCGTAGGTGCCACCTGCTCTGGTTATGTGGACTTAGACAGTGGAGATGAGGACGTCCTGCAAGAGGCCGTGGCCACCATTGGACCCATATCTGTTGGCATAGATGCAGGCCACATCACCTTTCAGTTGTATAAATCAGGTGATTGCCGTGTAAATTTGATTAGTCATGGAGGTGCGCCCGGAGTATGTGAACCCTGCTGTCCAGCTTGTTTTGATTTACTAAATAAAGTAACTACTAATGCTTTATTAACAGCTCAATTACTGCTACATTAATTCTAGGTATCTACAATGAGCCTGACTGTAGCAGCTCTGACCTAGACCATGGTGTCCTCGTTGTTGGCTACGGCACTGAGGATGGACAGGACTTCTGGCTGGTTAAAAACAGGTAAATGAACTAAGGATACCTAATTGTTGGCACCGAGGTCTTCCCAATTAGAGCCGTACACCAAATGTAACATGCTGTAAATGGCATTCGTAGAAGTCAACGTGTACTTCTTGGAATTGCGGCTAGAGGGCACTGTTACCTGTACCTACGGAGTTATCCTGGAGGGTTTCAGTAGAGAGAAGAAGTGGGAAAATAACCCTTTCTTCACTGTGCGTCATTTGTGAGCTGAAGCAACTTGAAGATTGCATAATTGAGATGTTTGACTGGACATACGACAGTATGTGCCTGTCCTATTGCAAGTAGTACTCTCTTCTATTCGTTTTTTCCCCCCAATCTATACATTTACATTTAGTTGTTTCGCAGAAGCCCTTATCCAGATTGTCTTTGGGTTATGGGTATTGCTCAGCGACCCAACAGTAAAGGCTTGGCACAGTTGGCATTTGAACCATTGTCCGTATCGGTTACCTGTACCACAACCGCCCCCCCCCATACGTCTAGAAACTGTTACACATAACTGTTAAGTCACAATTATGTCACAATCTATTTATACATATATATTTATATTAGAGTAGCATAAACTATGTGACTGTGGTACTGGCCAGTCAATGTCCATTTTGGTCAACGACCTGTTTCACTGAACATAGTGCGGCCTGTCAGCGGTGCATACAGTTCTTATGAACCATCCAAACTGCAGCACTACTGACCAATTAGGAACAGGGCAGAAGTCAATTTCGGACACCGCAACAACTCGGCTCATTATTATGTGACACGTTGTGTCCGGTGCAAGTGCAGGTTTTGGCAACATTCCTGGCACACAAGGTTATGACAGCAAAATATTGCTCAGCATGCAGTCTGCTCACACTGACGCAGCACGAAACACATTGTGTTTCAGAAAACGTTCTGCTCCGGGGCCAATGCAGTTATGATGCATGTCAATATGCGTGAATCTGCTGTCCGACAACAGCTAACATATGAATTAATTCGGTTAATAACTAATGATAAGAGTGTAGCCTTGTCAGACCACGGATATATGCGGGTCGTTACGCTTCACACAGCTGTAATCAGCATAACAACTGGAGTGAAGAGTACATACTTTATATTCAGCGATGACAGTGGTGGCTTACTAGTGGCTTACTAAGGTACTGGACGCTTGACCAGACGGTCCAGGATCGAAATTCCGCCTCTGCCAAGCTGTCACTGTTGGGTCTTTGCTATAATCCAATCGCTTGGATTGTGTCAGCTCTAAGTCACTCTAGGTAAGAGCATCTGCTAGATGCTGTAAATATAAAAGTAAATCTGATGATCCAAGTTGTTCCAGCATGATTTCACAATATTCCAAAGAGCATCTTGTGATGTTACTGAATGATTTGCTTTCCCTGTTCAAGCACCTCATAAATGTTCAATGCGGTTCAAGTCAGCTGACTGTGGAGGAAAGTCCACGGCAGTCAGATTGACTTATTTGATGGTCGATATTCTGATTTCATGATTTGTACTGAAATACATGACGCTGAATTTAATATACAATCACCAATCACTATTAGGTGCACCACTAATGGGTTCTACACTGCTTGTCCATTTTCTCACATTCACTTGCCATATAAAAGCACTTCGTAGTTCTATTATCACGTATTGCAGTCCATCTGTTTGTCGACATATTTGGTTACAATGTTTTTAATAAAGTGTTACATAAATTGAACGCAGTCACCGTAGAAAACGTATAGAGAAACAGGCAAACTACAGCCTGTAACAGAACTACAAATTGCTTATATATGGCAAAAGTGCATACCTTGCCCCACAGAGGGTAGCTGGAGTGACAAACATCAGGACAGAGGCATCATTTGTACAGACATGCCGTATTAAGTAAGTTAAAACTGCTCTGGGTGGCAGGTTGGCATTACAAACTACGAAACGGTAAGTTCATTGTATTCACAGAGTATTTAAAGTACATTGCAGGTACATTTCTGCATATTTCGCCAAAATTACTTAATGCGCTGTACCACTGACTTGTTTAATGCCTGCATTACATTCTGTGAAAGGATTCAGATGGACATAACCATGGTCACATAGTAGTTTAGAAACTTTGCACGCAGTGTTTCATATTGTAAACAGTATTAAACAGTAATATGGATTAAAGCATTTAGTACAGTACTCTAGAATGTAGTAAGTCTTATCTTCGCATCTTTTATAAATCTTGAAACACGCCAAAAAGGTACAACCCAAATCAGCAAACGCTGGGATGGTATGGAAAGTGCAAGTAACAAAAAAAAAAAACCGCAGCGTTCCTTACATTTACTTTGACTTTCATTTATTGCAAATAGTATGAACCCAAGATATTTCATATTTTGGACTTCCAGTTGACCTAAAATATCCTGGGTTCATACTGCCTGCATTTACGTAAAAGTCAAAGTACGTGGAAGGAGCTCTGCTGTCATTCAGACGTGAATTAGTTGTATATAAGACAGATGGTTTTTTTTCCCCCCTTTCATAATTCTCAGCCATTAACGCCAACAGACGTTGACCGGTGGACGTAAAACGCTCCGTACCTGTATATCGTACAGGTACAAAATACGATCAGACACGCTCACTCCTACTCACTAATTCTCCAACGCCTTATATTTTGTAGCTGGGGTCTCAGCTGGGGTGACAATGGCTACATCAAGATGTCCAGGAACAGAGAAAACCAGTGTGGTATCGCCACAGCAGCCAGCTATCCTTTGGTCTAAAGGTGTGTAGAGTAAAGAAGTGGCTTCCAGTCGAATTTACACTATGAAATTGTGGATACAGTAATTATATCAATTGGTCCTACAGGTGGAAGAAAAGTGGTCATGTTTTTCGACCAGCTCAGAGAGGAGTCCAGAGGAGACCAGCTCAAGTCCATGACTTACATATACACAAATATACACAGATTCATAAACTGACTACTGTAGCACCAACTAATGTTATTGTTTTGTACGTTTTATTGTGTGACTTTTATGCATGTTGTAAAAAAATGTAAGGGAAACTTAAAAAAAAAAAAAAAAAACGATGTGGTCCGAGTTATTTCTGCATTCTTTAATGATGAAAAATGGACTGAATGATCCTGAGGCATGCATACAAGCATACAGCTGCTCGACACTCACCAATCGCCTAATTACTACTTGTTTCTACACAATTTTCCATTTTAATAGCTCCACTTACCATACAGAAGCGCTTTATAGTCCTACAATTACAGACTGTATTTCATCTGCTTGCCTACACACTCTTACTTCCCTTTACTCTCCTCTTTAATGGTCAGGACTCCCAGAGGACCAGCCCATATCGGGTCCTGCTTGGGTGGTGGATCATTTTCAGCATTGGATCAGGCACAACAGTGCTGCTGGAGTTTGGAAACACCTCAGTGTCAACGCTGTACTAAAAACATTCCACCCATCAAAAGTGTTCAGTAGGTTAACGGGTGCCCTACAGTGGCAGAAATAGTACTACGGGTAGTATAGGGACTTGAACTCATAAGCTCCTGGCCACTGCAACAGTTAAGAACGGGTAAGAGCTCGAGTCAAGAGAAATCACAATACAAAATCCAATGACCCAAAACAGAATTGCCAAGATTTCCCAAGAAATCATTATTCGAAACTGTAAAGTAGTGTAAAGTAAAGCATGCAACAACAAAGGCTGTAACAAGGAACTATAAGGATAACTAGATACGCATACAGAGCAAGGTCAGCAAGGTACTAACCTCATGTTGTCTCAGATGTCCCATGCAGACCCCCAAAGAGGGCAGTTAACACAAACAAACGAGCCACGCAGACTAATTGGTAACCACATAACAAAAACGGTTCTTGGGTGGCATGGAGCATTAGCCAAACAAACGTTTAGCAACCGTAACTGAGAACTTGCACGGGGCCCTGACCTTTATCCGATGCCTCTGAGCTGACCTGAAATGGCAGCAGTCACACCAAGATCCTCACACTTATGCTCCAGTGTAAAGCAGGCAGAGAGTGAAGGCCGTTGCTATTGCAATAGATGGACATATATTAATAATAATATTTTGAATGTCGTACATTGTGTTAAGCATAGCAACTATGGCTGTGATGAAGACGGACCAAACCTTTTAGAGAACACAGTCTTGCATTTGCAAAAAAAAAAACAAAAACAGGTAGATTAGTGCTTGAAAGTTTGGGAACCCTTTCGAATTTTCCACACTTCTGCATAAATATGCCATCACCTCTGCACACGAATGCTAAAATCCAACTAGATGGGACAAAATAATTATGTTATGCAAACATGTTATAAAATACGACATGTCTGTGCGTGGCAAATCAGATGATTTGAAGTCAGAGTCCCATATTTTGTGACTGCAGGAACTGAACTGAACTGAACAGGAACTGAAGCCACGCTGTTGTAACACGTGCACTGATAATGGATTTCTGAAGCGTTCCTGAGCCCACGCGCTAATATCTGTTACGGAATGATGTCGGTTTTTAATGCAGTGCCGCCCGAGGGATCGAAGGTCACAGGCGTTTCGGCCTTGCCGCTTACTTGCAGAGATTTCTCCAGATTATAGCCTGTATGTGATGAAATCCCTAAATTGACTAGGGTTTCTCATCGTGCAAATTCAACTGAAACGTTTTGCTTAAAATGTTGGACTTTTTGCTCATGCAGTTCCTCACAACGTGGCGAACCTCGCCCCATCCCTGCTTGGGAACAACTGAGCCTTTCGGGGACTCTCCCTTTATACCCTATCATGACACACACCTGTTGAATGTTCCAAACAGGTGTGTTTGAGCATTCCTCAAGCTTCCCAGTCTCTTGCTGCCTCCGTCCTAAATTTTTGGAACGTCTTGCAGGCATCAAATTCCAAATGAGTGAATATTTGCAAAAAACAAATCAAGTTTATCGGTTTGAACATGAAATATCTCATCTTTGTAGTGTAATGAATTGAACATGGGTTGAAAAGGACGCAAATCGTCGCATTCTATTTTTTATCTCTGTTTTACACAACGTCCAAACTTCATTGAAATTGGGGTTGTATACTAAGAAATATATTTTTGCCTCATGAGGAAATCCAAAAGATATTATAGAGATTGCCTCCATGTGACCGCAATTACCTCACTCGTGTAAAAAAAAAAAAGGGGTGAATCTCTTGTGTGTATGTGACAAGCACCTGATGAGAGACGTAATAAAAAGGTATATAAATCAGTATGCATGGGACAAAGCTCCATCCACAGACACATCCGATCCTAGAGTGACTTCAAGACAGGTGGGTATCACATGCATTACACGGACTGTGTACTGTTCATTTAAACAAGCAACAGAAGATAATATAGACATTTTATTTTCAATTTTTTGACACAGTTAAATTGGTAAATTATTGGACAGGAAAAAGGGCAAACGTGGGAAACGTCAGGTATTGCTTACAGGAATAAACAATACATTTTATTATGTGTATCTTGAACCTTTTTTTTTTTAACAGAATGAAGGTTTTGGTTGTTATCTCCACTATTCTGGCTCTTGCCAGCGCAGCTAGCTTATCCCTGGAGGACCTGGAGTTCCATGCCTGGAAACTGAAATATGGTGAGAAACTAATCAACCAAACTTGACCCTACTGAATGTTCTTCATAAGTTAACTTTAATTATGTTTGAAACTTCTGTTTTCCTTTGGATCTGGCGTCTCTAGGTTAATTTGCAGTACAGATAGTGCATGTTGTTCGGCTTTGTTTGTTCATCCTCACATCGGCACCAGTGGCTATTTGTGACAGGCTATAGTCAGACCCGCTCGCAGTCGCAGTCGCAGTCAGGGGTTGGGACCACACTGCAAAAAGTACACATTGAATGCAGTAATAAATAGATCTCATTATGTTCTGTGAAACACGTCGTTGCCCCAAACGGACGGTGACCAGGCGTTACCGTAATAACAGTGTTTTTATGCTTCTGTAATGTAAACATAACGGGTCTTTTCAGAGTGCAGCAAATGATACATAAATGCTTCAGAGATACCAGTGAAACCACAACTGGGATGCTACCATCTACACGGCAGTCCTCATGTTATCCTATTTTTAATTAATGAAACGTCACAACAATTATAGAAAATACCGTCTACTCTATCTACGCTTATGACTCAGTCTAATTTAAAGCCTTAACACTTAACACTAAAGGTGAGCCACAACCACACAACCACACATCCACACAACTACACAACCACACATCCACACAACCACACACCCACACAAAACCACACACAACCACACACAACCACACAACCACACACCCACACAACCACACAACCACACACAACCACACACAACCACACACCCACACAACCACACAACCACACACCCACACATCCACACATCCACACAACCACACACACACCCACCCACACATCCACACCACCACACACCCACACATCCACACACCCACACACCCACACATGCACACAACCACACATGCACACATCCACACATCCACACAACCACACAACCACACACCCACACACCCACACAACCACACAACCACACATCCATACAACCACACATCCACACAACCACACATCCACACAACCACACATCCATACATCCACACAACCACACAACCACACATCCACACACCCACACACACAACCACACACACACACAACCACACACCCACACACCCACACATGACGGACCTCTGCTGTTAATCTCGTGATCTCTTATACTTTATCAGAATGTTTAAGACCTTCTTATTACCAGGCATAAAGAAAGTCTTTACATTTACTGCTTTATCTCTTGAGCGCATCAGTCAAATACACACTCCAGCTCTCTAATTCTAGAAAACATTTTTTATTAGGTAAGGTCTATAAGTCTGTGGAGGAGGAGTCTCAGCGCAAGACCACCTGGCTGGAAAATCGGAAGTTTGTGCTGGTGCACAACATGATGGCTGACCAGGGCATCAAGAGCTTCAGACTCGACATGACCTTCTTCGCTGACATGGTGAGAAAAAAAAAATCATAATCATGCCTCCAATCCCAAAGCAATCCTCATATTGGGGCATTACAGTTCGCCACATCTTCAAGTTTATCCTATTTCTAATCAATTTCTATTCTATTTATAACTAGTTAGAAACAGGTTCCAAAAAAGTGTAAAAAGAAAGTTAAATAATGTTTATGATATTGAAAGAAAATGAATTTAAAACAAAACCAACACTAGACAAAGAAAGACCATAGTCCACACATGCAACGCAACAACGATAAGTCTCAGCTTCTGCCATAGGCCAAGGAATAAACATGGGATTCAATTTGGTTTTAACATTATTTAACATTATTTTTATGACTACTTCTGAATGGCAATATAATATCAAATAATAATAATAATACTATTATAAATAACAATCATAATAATTATTATATGATGGTTATTCTAAATAATAATACTATATAAAAATAGTAATAATGGAAAAAATAATAAATACATTATGAAGAATAATAACAATAATATAATTCTAATTATATAAATAAAATAAAATTATATCAGTTATATAATAATAATGATCTCAAGCTCACAGGTGGAATTGTTTATTTATTTATTCATTTATTTATTTATATATATATATATATATATATATTTATATTGTCTTGAGATGAACTTGTGTATGGATATAACCTTGTGTGTGTGTCGCTAAGCATCGCCACTGATGCGTCCCTTTTTGGAGTCTTGGTTCACCCAAGGCTTCTTCCTTCTACATTCAGGGTGTTTTTCCTAGCCACTGTCACCCTAGGCTTGCTTAATTTGGATTGGCCTTTTGATATAATATAATATTGTAAAGCTGCTTCGAGACAATGCAAAGACTGGGACTTGGCATACCTAATAAAGTTTTGGGTAATACATTGTAATAAAAAAAAAAGAAAATCAAGAAAATGGACCAACTGCACTCAGTAACATGCTGACTATAAGCACTAACACAAACATTTGGCAAAATACGCCCCCTCCCCAACTGAATCATGCAACATGCCTAATTTCAAAACAATTCCAGCACACGGACACTACGTAGCATTATTCGTATTACGGTATTTCAGCGTGACAACAAGAAACTTTCCCTGACTACATGCAGTCAAAATTGCCTTGTAACTTCCCAGTAGTTATGAGGAAGGAAATCTGTGTACATTTTGTGTTTTGTGCCCGTGCGTGAGAGGCACCTGATCAGAAATGTAACCTTTTGGTAGATATAAGTCAGAAAACAGTTTTCCATCCTCACAGGGCTTCCAGGCGCACTAAAGCAGGTATGTAGCAGACGCACATGCACATAGTTTACGTTAGCCAGAAACATAGGCAGACATCGTTGTCATTTTTGTACTTCCCCTACGCGAGTGTGTATTTGGTACAATGTGAAAGTGGCGGAGCTGCAGCAAAGGATATGAGTAAGAACTGGGGGAGTGACAGCGGTACTTTAGGAGAGCAAATGAAGCAAACGCCGTTCTGTTTCACCTCGTTCATCCACCGTGTGCACAGATAAAGCGACACGTGTGTGTGTGTCTCCTTCGCTCTGTGCAGAATGAGGGTTTTGGTTACCGTCGCCACTCTTGCGGCTCTGGCCAGTGCAGCAATCATCTCGCTGGAGGACCTGGAGTTTCACGCCTGGAAGCTGAAGTTTGGTGAGAAATCTTGCGCTTCACCTCAACTCTATGAATCAGTTTTTAAAATCAGAAAACAGAGGTGGATCTTGGTTATTCTGATCATTAGGATCATCGTTGGCTCATGAGCACTGTTGGGCCTTAGGTATTCAGGTTCGCTGTTTTTTTTTTTTTTATGGCTCCTGTGTAGATAACGTTTTATGATTATTAAACATAGACCTACATTATCTGGAAAAACTATTTGGTAAGGATTAAATTAATTCATGCGCCAACTGCGTTTTCCAATCCCAAAATCGATTCCGCATTCTGTATTCTTCCTCTTTCAGTGCTAGCAGTTGAGAAGCAGGATAAATAGTAAAAACAGTTTTGTTAAGAGAGCCTAAGAAAATTGAAACAAGTTCATAATTGGTTACCAATTGGTGTATGCGTTGGATAAGAAAAAATAATTAAGAAATATAAGCTAAAGTCAAGCTATTTACAGTTCAAATGGGTTTAAAAAGTTGAATTATTACGCAGTTCATAAATAGATGTTTTACACAAACTCAGGTCCAGACTCATTTAGGGAAAATCCGAGATGTGCTACACACGCATGCAGTCTGCTCACACTGACGCAGCACTAAACACATTGTGTTTCAGAAAACGTTCTGCTCCGGGGCCAATGCAGTTAAGATGCATGTCAATATGCGTGAATCTGCTGTCCGACAACAGCTAACATATGAATTAAGGAGGTTAATAACTAATGCTGCTTGTTTCTGAAGTCTTACCAACAAATTTGACCTACTAATTATTGGACATTAGCTTTACGGTAAACAGAGAAGCCCATGCTGCCAACCCTTAAAAGCGGTCCCATCACAATGCTAAACACTAATTTAATAGTACAACATCAACAATATCCAGTAATACATAGAAGTTCTTGTATTTTAGCTACACACTTTCAGAGTTTCGAGGTCATGAGGCACTTTTTATTGGACTTTCAACCTCAAAATCTGCTCCATCCAAACACTAAAGACTGAGTTTACAATGTACAAATTTTTCCATGCTGTGTGCTTTCCGACTAATTATTGTACTTTTGCAAGTCTGGTTTCTTAGCCTGTGCTTCCAACCTCAAAATCTTGAGTAAAGCCCGAAATGCATTGCTAGACAGTAAGGGGTGTAGTGATGCATCGTGACGCGACGGGCGTAGTCAGACTCACAGGCGCGTATCCTGTTCTCAGCGAGAATCCTTCCAGTTTCTTTTCAAGGCAGGGGCCTTAATATTCGTGTTTTTTTCAGAAATAAAAAGAAATGTTTTCACTCGGTTACTTAAGATATGGTGAAGCTACAAAGAGCATTTCCATCAAATTGAAACCTAATGGCTATGTCATCATTTAGTTAACTGCAGAGGACTAAAGCTTTTTTTTTTGGTTCAAAAACTTACAGTGAGAGAACCCGTTTACATAGTTGTAGGTCCAAGAGAATATACAGGTAATAGGGGGACGAACAAAGGAGTACTACATACAATAGGACATACACTTAAGAACGGCATTTACAGCTGGGGACAAATAACCAGAGGAAGTCATGTACAAATTAAAGGAAACTGGAGCAAAAATCTCAGAACACATTCATTGGATTTAAAGCAAGCGAGCGCACAAATAAGCTAAGGTAATTACTTCCACACATATGTGCGCACATATACACAAATGATGGACTTCCTGCTCTTAATCTCCCGCCTCTGCTCTGGTCATTGAATGGCTGTTTATTGAGGTTATTGATTGTTAAGACTTCGGATGTTAAAGTGAATGGATGTTAACTGTATGATCGTTGAACCCAGCGCATTCCTGTATTTCATACCTGTATAGCACCGCCAACGCTACCAAAATGTACCAAACTTTAAACCATTCAAATTCAAATATTAAGCACTACTTTATAGTTTCAACATTGAGAACATAAATGAATACAGAAGACCAGTCTTGTATTGTATCAATAGCGGGACTGTGATAGCCTAGCGTTTAAGCTACTGGACTGTGAACCTGCCACATTTGAGTGCTTAAGCAAGGCCTCTAAACCCTCCATTGCTTGAATTGTAAGACCGAGTTGTAAGTCGCTCTGGATATAGGCGTCTACTAAATGCCGTAAATAGAAATGTAACTGGGACAGCGGTAGCTGGTTAAGGAACTAGACTTTGGACCTGATGGTCCAGGGTTCAAATCCCACCTCTGCCAAGCTGCCACAGTTGGGTCCTTAAGCAAGG
>JAUZST010008698.1:0-13421 GCA_034779995.1 Parotocinclus haroldoi
ATGCATATATACATTCTTCCTTTGCCATCGTTGCCAATACTAAAAATAGTAGTGCTTTAGTAAGTTTGTGAACCCCTTTAGAATTTTCCATATTTCAGCATGTTCATTCACTAAAACTCTATTAAACAAATGAGACAAGAACGATATATACTACTCACAAAACTTAGGGGTTACTTCAAAATGAATATGAAGAGAGTAAAAAAGAAGCATTTGATTTTATTTAATTAAACAAGATCAACAGAAAAACAAGGGAAACGTCAAAGAAAACTCTTCAGTTATGCGAATGAGAGGCAAACTCCATTATTATGATTGAGTAGCAAGTGACATATTCATGGTGGTGACCAGAAGCATGTCAAACTAGACAGTGATGGTGCATGGACAGGATCAGACTGTCTAGAAGTTCTTGTGGGATCCTCTTCATGTTCGTTTTGAAATATCCCCTCATTTTTGTGAGCATTGTATGTATAAATGTGTATTTTGTCATTTATTTACTGAGGAAACGGCAATATTACATATCCGTGAGTGGAATGTATATGAAACATTGATTTTAGCATCTGGTGTGACCCTATCGTGCATCAATAAGTGCAACAAAACATTTGAGGTAACTGTTGATCAGTGTAGGTTGGAAGAAACTCTGGGATGTTTGTTGGTTTCCTCGCATGAACCACACCCACAATACCTGTATTGGAGTAAGCACAGGACTTGGAGTTGGCCATTCTAAAACATTACCTTTAGGGTTTTTAGTCATTCTTTGGAACAATGACACTTGAACTTGCATGGAACAATCAGTATGACTTTTGAGGCAAACACTTTGGGGTTTTGTAACATTTTCCAACTTCCACAATGCAAACGTGCTGCGACGATCAGGCTTTGAAAATTGATTTGAAACGTAATATTTCAATGTAATGTATTAATACAAATGTCAAAAAAAAATTGAATGTTTCACTCACACACAAATACATCACACACAAATACATCACACACACATCACACACACATTATTTCTCTATGTCAGAGATTACAGCTTCACTCTGATGGTTTTGCAATCTTGCAGCCTTATTGCATTGACTGATTTTGTGAAGAAGGAAATTATTGTAGAAGGAAATGATGCAGTCTGTAATGACATTAAAACCGTCAAAGCAGACTTTAAACTCGGTTTAATCGGC
Source organism: Parotocinclus haroldoi (assembly GCA_034779995.1). NCBI lineage: Eukaryota > Metazoa > Chordata > Actinopteri > Siluriformes > Loricariidae > Parotocinclus > Parotocinclus haroldoi. The sequence goes on from JAUZST010008698.1 coordinate 1,167, forward strand.
ACAGTTCGCAATACTACCCCTGGCAGAAATGACAACATCACTCCACATGCAAATTACAGATACAAGACCAAACATTCTGACTTCAGGAAGTGTACTCCAAGCAAATTATTTTAGTCAGTTTAACTAGTAACATAATATATTTTAGTGTCAACCGTAGGCAAGATATGGACTCGCCTTGTGATTTGCATTTCCAAAACAAATACCATACCATAAGTCCAATGCAAATGTGTCTGCAGTTCGACAGGATTGCTTACAAACTTGACTTGGTGAGCTGTTACATTTGGCTGACTGAAAGTCAACCCAACAATAAACTTGCCAGTATGAAGAATAGAAATGATTATAAAACCCCTGCAAGAAGGAAATCCAACATGGAGTGCAAGTACGAACAAAATGGGAAGTAAAACACAAGTGTAGGTCAAGTAAGACGACAAGGCATCAGGACACAAAACACGAAGCAGTATGCCTAGAAACTAGACAATACAAAACACAGAACAAATGGGTGAAAACTTATGGGCAGAATAAGATAGGATTTACATCAAGCCAGCACTAACGCCTAAAAAAAAAAAAAGGAAAGGCAATTATGGAATGAGGAGGATTGGAGGAAAGTGATCATTCAACTAGATTGCAAGGAGATGATTTTGGAACTTCTGTCTGGTGCCGTTCTTATGAAATGTAGAAAGATGACTACCTGAAGAAAACCTTTTCCCTACTCAATCTCGGATCTCAGTCTGATTGAAAATGTATGCCTAATGAAAAACATGCTTCATCTTGAAAAGCTGATCAGTCTACCTCTTTTAGAGAAAGTTGGAACCAGCTAGATGTCAAAGAGAGTTATTCAAATTATTATTTCAATTATTTCAAATTGGAATTAAAATTCATAAAGGTTCAGGAGGAGCGACAAAGTACTGTTTTTTTTTTTTTTGGTTAATCATTACAGGGGTTGCGTTAAAAGGAAGTCTGCATTTCCTCATCTTATCTTCGAAACCCTGATAGTATCAGTATTAACACTAAGTACTAAAAGGCAGAGATACTCTACTGTACGTAAACCAACTGCCGTGTTATAAAATGGAATTATCACCCAAGTTAACAGCGATTCGGTTCAAAGGACGGCTTGAGACTCCTGCAGTTACACAGAGAGGAAACTGTGGTTAAGTCATAAAAGAGGAAGTTGAGTCTTGTGTTTTTCACTCTGCTATTGCGAGTGGTGGCTCAGCTTATTATCACAGGACTCGCATATAGTAGTGAAAGTATATACGTTTGCTAAGTACAATAGGAGGTCTCAAAAGGTCTATGAGTGACCCATGAACGAGCTGAGTGATAGCAGCGTGTTAAAAACTGCTAGCTTGGTCTGCTATGGGAATCCTTGAGAATCTCAACACTACCTGAGCTACGTCTGACTTCATTTGTGTAATATTCTGTAATAGGATGTGCCAAATGCGAGGGCCATGCACATTCTAATCTGAATCAAGGCCCTTCAGAGGTCAAGAGCACTTGATAAAAGAAGATCACTAAGCTAAGCTGAGCCACCCAAGGACGCCTGTGGAGAAAGCCTGTTGTGTTTCAAAATCACACACTTCCTGTCTGTTGGTCTGATGGTGTTGCTGTGTGAATCAAGCATGAATTCCAGTGGATTAGGTGCGCAGTTCCTGTTCAGACATCAACCAGCTATTCAGAAGATTTACACACACGCATGTTTGTACTGCTGCGATGACAATAAGATAGTTTTGCCTTTGAGAGCCACACTAAGTTCAGGATCACAATGCATTGTGTCATCTGGCATTCATTACAATTTGTTGCAGTCACATTGTGCATTTATAGTTATACCATTTTTGTATTTGTTTTTTGGGCTATGCACTCACTTCAAAATGTGTTACCTCTAATTCTAATATATTAAGTTCTTACCCGTTCAAATTTTCCCATTTGTTACATTAAATGGGCATCATTTCTCAGCTCTAGGTTCTGCTGCAAGACATTTTAGTTTTAAAACAAAGCCTTGAGCTCCCCTGATACTAAGAAGGACTATAATTGGTTCGAATAGCAACTTGTGAGCGTGTTTGTTCCAAATTAGCCATCGCAACGCAGAAGAATAGAATAGAATAGAACGTTTAAAACAGAAAGCTCAGCATGCACTTCTGAAAATAAAAAGATATGGGTGGGGCATGAAGTGTGACCTTACATCGTTGTTCTCAACAGCTTAAAGTCAGTGGCAATCAGTTATTTTGATTATCAGAAGATCACAAGATGCTCTGAAAGGTGTTTCTTGCATATATTGTGCGTACAGTAACGGGATCAGTTAATGTGAGGCATTTTGGTATATTTTTCAATAATGCTTAGTGTTGAGAGTGTGGTGATACCCTCTCCTCTATGTGTGACAGATAAACGGTGCCTAAAGTGACTAGCTTTGATGAATGAATACAGTACAGGGTGCCCCAATTTAAGAAATGTTTTACTCCTCCACCACCGCTGAGAGGCTGCTTTCAGATTTATATGAAGCACAATGATCCCATTTAAAAAAAAAAAAAAAAAAAAAAAAAATCAATATTCCATCAATTTATTCTCATGGGTGAAGGGAGTACCAGGAATTAGCAGTGTTAAAGTGGAACTTGGTTAAGTCTAGCAAACTTTAATTTGTCGATTAGAAGGCCCTGACTGCTCCTCTGAGCGGCACATACCTGTATATGGAAATATCTTTCACATCAGCTAAAATAAATGCCCTGCTTTATTTCAGGCACTTCACAGCTTTGTTGTTGAAACCATGTCTGACCAACATCATAGATGTACTTGTACTTCAAAATAATGGAGGACCAAGCCTAAAAATAAAGAAGTAAATAAATAAAAGTGTAAGTAAAGGACTCAATAAAAGTAATATGCTCATATACTACACGTGGAAGCGCTAGAAGCGTATTTATTGGCAGGTGCGTCTGTTGATTGTTAAGCCTGGACATGAAAAAGCATGCCCCTTTATCTAATGAGGAAATATAGAAATAAATAAACGAACACATTTAAGTAAACCGACACGAAGTTATGAATGGTTTTGTGTATAAATATATTCATTTTTATGTATATTTATTTATTTATTTAGTTATTTATAATGATTATTCTTTACAGTTTGAATCAACATGTTGCTTACTTACACTTTTATGTAGATATTTATTTAGTTTATTTAAATGTATTTATTAATTTCTTTTAGGCTTGGTCCTCCATATGTGTGCGGCCTATGAAATGGCTAGCTGAGAATACTACATCGTGATGTAAGCCAAGACTCGAACACAGCATTTCATTCAAATGTGGAAAACACAAGCTAACATAGCAACCAGGTTTTGCTAATAGCTGTCAAAGTAGCATGTGTATATACTCACAGTCTTCTAACATCTAACAACTATGGAACTGTGATGCTGCAACGGTTGATGTATTGGACTATGGAACACAAGGTCTAAGGTTCAAGCTTCAGCACTGCCAAGCTGCCACTTTTAGGCCCGAAGCAATGCTCTTAGGTCAAACTGAGATTTACTTTAATAACTTTATTTATAAAGTGTGCTTAAAATGTACTTAACCAGTTTTACAAATATATAGGCCCACACTCTGAAATGCTTTTTAAACGTGATGGGCCAAGACTCAAAAAGAAACTCAAGATTTTCTATGCAAGTATTAAATAATAATAATAATTCTATAATCATTTTAATAATAATAACTTAAATAATACTTTAAAACGGTATAGTATTTAAATACTCAGACGCTAAAGAGAGTAATTAAAATGGAGAATATAAAATCAAATACAATATGAACTATAATAAATTGAGGAAATGATTGTAATAATAATTAGAATACGATTGAATATAATAGTCGTTTATGTGATAAATAATTTAATGGATTATTGGTGTTATTTATTCCATGGTAAATGAACAAAAGCATTCTGCTATTGTGTAAAATATTTGTCAGTGGTCGTGTAGTAACAATATTACAGTAATTAGCATTCGAAATATTTAAAATGGTTTTTAAGGGAACCGGGGGGGGGTTGTTCCATGACCTTTCAGTAATGAAGAGAGCATGGCCCTTGGGGGCAGAAAGTCCTTATTAAAGATTAACTTCACTCATATGATTTGGTCTGAGCTAGAGCCTAATGACTGCGTATTCAGTAGATGGGGTTCAGATCAGTCAGTGGAGAACTGCCCAGTCCTTCAGTTGCTTTTTTTTTTCCACAGTGAAACAAAAGCACCCCTTTGATCTAAACTTATTAGCCTGATATTTGATAGAACTTAAGTGTATTGGTGATCATACGGCATGACCGAAAGGGAATTTAGGATAGGAAAAGTTTATAAAGCTGGTCCACATTACTTTGCATGATACGCTTGCCTTCTGCCTACTACACCCATACAGCCGTTTGACCCCAGAACAGTAAACAGCTTGTCACAGGAAGCAGGAAGTGAAAAACCAAAGCGTGTACTGCTCTAGTACTGATCATGTGCTTTGTTAGCTTTGTTCATCATTGTTTGAATAATATCTTTCATGGGTTGCACACTATTATTAGTAGTACTTTATTAAAATGTTTACCTTTTTTCAGATGAATAAAAATCAGATTCAGGTATTAATTGTAATAGGACCTATAAGATGATTGTATTACAAAAAAAAATAATGTAACTGAAATGAACAAGTAGAATGTAATTGAAATAAAAATAAAGCCCATTCTGCAAAAGTAATGAAAAAATGAAGAAGGAAAAACAATTAACATTTTCTAAAATTCTTAATACTGCCTAGCAACAGTCATTCCCCTGATGGGCGGCACACTGGCGCCTTTACCTCACAGTTCCAGAGACCTTGGCCCAGGCGTTACCTATGTTTACATTTACGGCTTTTAGCAGACAGCCTTATCCAGAGTGGGTTAAGGGCCTTGTTTAGGACCCGACTGTAGCAGCGTGGCAGAGGTGTGATTTCACCTCTGGATTTGAACCCCTGTTCTCCCCATGTCTGTGTGGGTTTCCTCTGGGTTTTAGGCTTGTTAGGTAAACTGGTGCCTCTAAAGTGTCCCAGTGCCGGTGAGTGTGCATATGTGTGTGCATGAGTGTGCAAGAGTGTGCATATGTACCCTGACCTGCTGCCTTGCATTGAATTTGGTGCTGGTTAGGTTTCCCTTCCCTGTAACACTGTACTGGATTAATCTGGAATGGAAAGCATGTGATATCACTGGAATTACTCGCTCAATGTTCATGGGTACATCTATGTGCAAAAACATTGACTTGTTACACTGCATGTGTCAAGCTCTTATGTTCAGCATGTTGGATGCAGGATAAATGGGTAGTTGAAAAGACCTGGCCGTCTTTAAAAAGGTCTTAATCATTATGGCCAGGCGACTGCCTCGGTGCATCTTTTGAAAGGCTTAAGGGGTGCTTAAGGGGTGCTCCTGGTCCGCAGTGGTGGTACTACGATAAAAGCAGTTTGGCCACCTTTTCAAATTCTACACTGTTGTTTTTGTCTCAGAATGTCGTTGACATTTTCATGGTTCGGTATTTTTTTGTCATTAATTTGTGTGCACCAGAGGATGTGTCCACCAGGTGAGAACGATTAGGGGAATACCTTTTGTCGCTGCCACAAAGATCTATATTGGCCATGCAGTGGACTAGCATCCCATCCAGAGCATGCCCACGTCTGTCCCCTATGCGTTTCAGGAATCGGTGCCAGGCCCCCACAACATCATCACCAGGTCAGGTAGTCACGCTGTCAGGTGACAAAAACATGATAAAACATGACAATAAAGTTGTTCATTTAGTGCTGGCCAAGTTTTGCTCAAGAATATAAGAATCTATTTTTTTATGTGAAATTAAATCTGATGAGAACCAGTGAGAAACTGAGCATATAGCAGGAAACATAAATCTAATTTACACATAAGTGTAATAAAAACACAGCCTGGAGGCATATCTGTGTCACTCTCACATGCCTCGACTGTTAACTTCAGTCCACAATAATGCTCCTATTTGATCATTTATCTTATTGCTTAATATTTAGTAAAATTGATGTATTGTTACTTTGTTACTGGTTTGCCTTTTTTTTTTTTTTTTTTTTTTTTCCCCTCCGACAGTGTGACTACGTTAGACTTTTCCCTCCGGATAAGGACGCCTCTAGTTAGCAGATCTGATATGCAGTTAATGACTTAGACCGTTCACTAAAAGAAGCAGAGCCGCTGGGAGATGTCTTTTGCTGCCACAAGTGTTCAAACAAGCTATAAATGAAGTTCCGTGAAGTAGCTTTAACAGCATGACAAGTTGCTTCCTTGTTCCCACATTTTCCATTAAAGGCTTAGGTCCGCAGTAAAGCCGTAAATAGTCTAGAGTAGGTCTGGAGCACAGATGATTATAAATGGATTGTAGATCATTCGAAGTGATTTCTTGTTTGAGTATTCTGGTTGTATGTAGTAGGCTTCCGGTGTAAAGGTTTCTGGCAAAACATGAGGAAATTCCTGATGAGTTTTTTTTTTGCCATAGGTAGGCCTGCTCAGCAGATTTGCCCATTAACTTTTTTTTTGTCGCAGCCCTGTTTCCTCTGTTTAGTTTCTACATTGTGGATTGACAATACTGTGATCTGTTACATTCACTAAGAGGAACACCAGAACGTGGTCGTAGACCAGCACAATTTCTGTTCCTTTGCATTCTATTTAAAGTGTCTGGTCCTGTGTTTTGGCTGGCATATCTCAGTTTAATGCGAACCAAGGAAAAATGCTGACCTCTGCATTATCAGAATGCGCCAGTGTCAAATCATTATGTCACAGCCATTGTCTGTTTTTTTCAGGTGACAGCATTAGTGTTGTAAGGAAATTAATGCTGTACAGTTCTTTTAGAAGACTGGAATGTTAGCTTTAAATTATTATGCTCAGAGACCCGGTGTAGATTTATATATGATGCGATGTCACACAATAAGATGTGACAAGACTCACAGAGAGATGGAACGATGTGGACACCCAAACGTCACGTATGCAGAACATGTTTAGCATCTCCTTCCAAAAACACGGGTGTTAATATGGGGTCGGCATCCTCATCGCTCCCCAAAGAGTGAAGGCTTTTCTCATCTTAAAAAGCCTTTCACTATGTTGGAGTATAACCTTAGGGATTTGCATCCGTTTAGCCAGAGCAGCGTTAAATACTGTGCATAAGAGCTGGCTAGACGTCGATGTTTCATATAATTCGGAAGGTGTTGTATAAATGCTGAGGCCTTGTGTAGGGTAAAGCTCTTTATAGAACTGGCTAGTGCAGTGACATCCTCATGAGGAAAAACTAGAAAAGATGATCCGATGTTACAACCTGTATTTCTTAGATTTAAAGTTTTAGAAATAAGAGATTTTGTCCAATATGTGAAAGATAGCCCAAGACCACAATCCTTCCTTCGTTAATGCTATTGGACCGACACAGTGGCCAGGTGGAGTGGTCTGAGTACTCCCTGTGTCTGCGTAGGTTTACTCCAGGTTCTCTGGTTTCCTCCCACGGTCCCAAGACGTGCTTTAGGTTAACGGATTACGCTGAAGTGTCCTTGGTGTGTAAGGATGTGAGTGTTTGAGAGTATGTGCCCTGTGATGGATTGGCATTCAGCTAGGCACCGGCTTTCCTGTACCTTCTAAAGGATGAAGCAGATAAGAAAGTGAATGGATGAATGATGCTTTTGGTCATGTTACATGACAAGACAAGGTGTATTCACCGATCGTCTGGAACACCAGTAACCACTTGTTTCTACACTCACGTTATCGGTTCCACCGCTCCACTGTGTTTCTGCAAAGTGGACTCTTTCCCTCATGGTTGCGTGCAAGGTATTTTTTTTAAGGTTCACAGTCCATCGTGCACATTCATATTTTGGCTCTACAGTGCGTGTGATTGTTATTGCACGCTCAGAACTGAAGAACCATGGAATCGTGTATTTCCTGGAGGGGACGACGATATGTATAACAGTTTAGGCTTTAGATGCTAGGTGCATGGTAGAGTTTCAGCGATATCTGTGCCCCATTTAAGCCGTTTCCTTTTGAAAATGTATTTTTATATTTCCGTTACAGTAGCATAAAAAGATGGCGCGACTACGGTAATGTCCAGTCAATGTCGATTTCGCTCACAGAACGAAATTGTTAAACGGTTGCTAAATGCTAGACACCTGTGTTGAAGTTTTGATTTTGTCGCCTAAAGCCAGTGATTTCTCCAATAGTGATCGTATGGACTTTTTAATAACTTAATAGTACAACAGCAACAATAAACTCGTCTTGATATAGCACATTTTTACAAACCCAATGCGCTTACTGACCTAATTAAAAAAAAAAGATGAGCAGATCGAACCAGGTAGAGATTTCAAGAGGGAAGGAGCTGCAAGGAAAAATTCCCTACGACCCATGGAAGATAATTTAATAGTACACTGTTAAAGGTAAATCCCAGGTTTAGGTACCATCATAACAAATTAGCTCGACTTTGCTCGGTAGGTCATTTGATTGGGAGGAACAACTATTATTTGACTACCATTGAGAGGAAGATCAACGGATTATTGTCCAGTGCATAAAGTGTTCCTTGAATGAAAACTCAGCCCGTCTTGAAAGAAAGATGATGCCTAAATGACGTTGACCGCTACCATTTGATTGTTTGCCATCATGTGTGTTTTGTATTGCAAAGAGCTCTAGATTGGCATCAAATCTATACCTGTATCTTTTCAAGCCGAGCAGGCAGGGCTTGCAAGCTTTCGACGTAGTCATGCAGCGCTGCTATCAATACCAGCCTCCCACACATGGCCGCTGTAGCAGATGTAGGCCCACACATATATTCCCATTTGCCTCTACGAAATCCTGGAGCCTTTCATCGTCCACCTGACCGGCACATGCGAATCCACCTCCGGCACCAATCTCCTCATCTTACAGGTCGAGCAGAGACTGGGAATGTAGCTTATAACTCATCTGTAAAACCTCTGTCAAACAGAGCACTACTGCCCCGGTGGTGCTTTTGGTTAAAGGTGCATTCTGTGGCTGTAGCACAACACCGTGATTAGCAATATTGCTTGAGGATTTAGATGTGAACTGCAAGGTGACTGAACTTGTGATGCGTGTAGCAGTATTTAGAGCAGCAGATCTTACATATGTAAGTGGTTTAGCAAAACACTGAGTAAGCCTTTAAAGACTGTGATGGGATGTTGATGATGCAGCTTGCATCCGTTACTTCACAGTCAAGTAATGGTGGTGTCCCTGAGGTTTCCTTTACTGGCAGAGAGAGGAAGAGTGGAGAGTGCTATTGATTTTTATTGTGTTCATCGACTGCCTGCAGTGATATTTACTTATTTGCCTTGTGCATCAAAATGCACCCATGATCCATGTGTTCCTATGTGTTTGTGTGTGTGTTTGTGTGCGTGCGTGCGTGTGTGCGTGCGTGTGTGCGTGCGTGTGTGCGTGCGTGCGTGCGTGTGTGCGTATGTGTTGTATGTATATATGTGCGTGCGTGCGTGCGTGCGTGCGTGTGCACGTGTGCGTTTGTGTGTGTTTATATATGTGTGCGTGCGTGTCTTTGGGTATGGGTGCGTGTGTGTGTGTGTGTGTGTGTGTGTGTGTGTGTGTGTGTATATGTGTGCATGTGTATGTATATATATGTGTGCATGCATGTCTTTGGGCATGGGTGCGTGTGTGTGTGTGTGTGTGTGTGTGTGTGTACATGTTTGAAGGGTTTAGGTACTAATTCCAATCTCATGTCATTTACACAGAGAAAGACTACAACAGCCTTTGTGAGAGACAGCCAATCGGGCGCATGCTCTTTCGGCAGTTCTGCGATACCAGGCCAGAGCTGAGGCGCTGCGTCAGGTTTTTGGATGCTGTGGTAAGAGGACAAGTGCTTCTTATTTATCAGCTAGGTTGCGTGACATGAGTATCATTTTGCCATTTTGCCAGTGGTAACACAAAGCCAACACAACATATGCAAGCGTTCAAAAACTTGTAATCACTAAGAAATGGGTTTAAAGGAACGTTGAAACGTTTTCTCACTCAACAGTTAAGTACTATGAAGTTGGAAAAAAAAAATATGGTTACATTAATTAATAGATCATCATTTTACAGTAATTACAGCCTCATGTCAGTGTACCACAGCATGTATGTGGACAACAACATCGCTAACTGTTTTTTTTTTTTTTTTAATTTCTAGGGAAGTTATGATTAGCAATAATAATTATATGTGCCAAAATAATGCATGCTTGCCTGATACAGACATTTAGATGTTTGAGTTTTAATGCTGAGCCATAAAAAGAAAATGGAAATAAAAAGTTTGTTTGTTCTATATTTATGTCTCTTTTAATTAAAAATGGCAAAAATGTTTCACATGAACAGTCATTACAGATCACTTATCTTGGGTTCTTTGATCTTGATTCCAATTGACTAACATGTTAGCTGATGTTGCTCCTGGCCAAACTGCAAATTAACTGAGAGCTAAGGAAACAGCATTTTTTATTGACTTTAAAATGACCATTAATCAATATTACCATTAAACATATACTCCACAGACAATAAATTAGTCCTCTGTCACTGAAACACACCTAGTATTATGTAGTACCTACACAAATTCTAACGAGAATTTTATATATATATATATATACATTTATACATTTATACATACATACTAAACTTTGCATTGATGCTGATAGTGACTATAAATAATAACAAAAACCTGGCACCTGCCTATATAACAACATATCCCATACTTTTAGATCATTTACTTACATTGTTTAAAAGAATAATGTGTAATTTCTTTTACACTTGTATTGTCATTAGAACAGAAAAGGGGTGTTGTCACATTGCATATGCCAAAGGACACTATAACAGGAAATTTGAGACCTTAACTGACCGGCAAAGTAACTGGAGCTCAGTTCAGACTTTATTTATATACCTACAAAGTTTATTTGAAATGCCAACTCAGTTAGTGGAAGAGTGGGCTTACAGGAAGTCTTTAGGAGTCTACCTAACATGACCGGTGCTTTTTTTAAGGCAATGGAAAGCAGTTACGGATTATTATGGGTTTGTGAAAGGTACCATGACAAATATAGTAACATGGCTATGAAGAAAACATAGACATTGATAAGTAATGGCAAATTTAAAGTCTGTTCTGGTACCATCGTTTCATTAAGCATTTTTTGTATTGGCTTGATAGTATTCAGGCGAGCAAGGGCCAATGTAGCACACCACTGCGGTGTTTGAGTCACGGTGCATTACATGTCCACTGTTGGCTATGACAGAGGGAGGAAAGGCCATGTTGGCCATGTGATGGACTGGGTGTCTGGGACAAACGATTGGTTGCTGTACTAATAATGGTGTACAGCATTTAACTGTAAAAGATGAAGGATCTTTTTTATACACACCCAAACTTCAGCAGTAGCACGTGTGTTACATAAAGCTGCTGAATGAATAAACATGCTGTAGACAACCAGGGTCTTGAACTCAAATTGAGGTTCACACCACACCACACCACATGAATATGAATTTACCCACTGATAAATGGCTATGTACTAACCACTCGGGGCATCGCTTCATGTGATGATCCTCCTGATAATACTACTTGGTGGACTTGATTTTTATCTAGTCAGCATTTCTATCAACGCCAGTGTTGAGAACATATCCTCCAGGTACATTTGCAAGGGAAAATATTCTTGTTCGTGAGTTCATCGAGGGTTCTTGTTTGTAGTACATTTGCATGCTGAATGGCGTGCAAATCGTTAGGCATGCTTGATGGTTTTTGCACGCAAAAAGCTGTTCAGATCTTTAACTTTGAGACCTCACCAACCACTGATATGTGTGTCATATAGTCCATCGGAATCCTGTTACCCTTCTTTTGTCTCGCATATTGTCTCCCAGATATTGTGAATTGAATGTCGTCTTCTTGTTACTGAGCACACGTATGTGACTGTTGTAGGCTGAGTATGAAGTAACCCCAGATGAAAAGAGGAAGGAGTGTGGACAGGAGCTCCTTGACACGTATTTAAGTCCAAAGGTACGAAGACAAAATTTAGTGACTTAATTTAGTATACTGTAGTTCACCCAATATGCTAAAAACTACTGTGTGTGCGCGTGTTTGTGTGCGCGTGTTTGTGTGTATGTGTGTATATGTGCCTGCGTGTGTGCCTGCGTGTGTGCCTGTGTGCATACCTGTGTGCATCTGTGTGTGTGTGGGGCGTGTGTGTGTGTGTGTGGGGCGTGTGTGTGTGTGTGTGGGGCGTGTGTGTGTGTGTGTGTGGGGTGTGTGTGTGTGTGTGGGGGGTGTGTGTGTGTGTGGG
>JAUZST010008699.1:0-13420 GCA_034779995.1 Parotocinclus haroldoi
GTGTGAGTGAGTGTGTGAGTGAGTGTGTGAGTGAGTGTGTGAGTGAGTGTGTGAGTGAGTGTGTGAGTGAGTGAGTGAGTGAGTGAGTGAGTGAGTGAGTGAGCGTGTGAGTGAGCGTGTGAGTGAGCGTGTGAGTGAGCGTGTGAGTGAGCGTGTGAGTGAGCGTGAGTGCGAGCGTGAGCGTGAGTGTGAGACTAGTCTTGAGATGAACATGTGTATGGTCATAACCTTGTGTGTGGTGTTGTGATGGCCACTAATGCTGTTAGTGACGTTAAAGAAGCCAAACAAACAAACTTGAGTTCAGTTTTTTTTATCAAATTGACCCACCTAGGGATGTTGGGGCAAAGTGATAGATAGATATTACCATGCTCATAAAATAATTTGGAATCTATGAAATTCATAAGGATTCAGTCCTCTTCTTTTATGCTATATTTATGCTAAATATGTACCTTTGCAATAGTGGAATTGTACAGTGGACTAGATAATGGTTTTGCTCTGTTAAAATGCCACAGAAGAAAGCAATGCCCACAAATTACTGGCTAATGGATAAGACCAAATGTAAATTAATATTTAAACTGATCCTGATGCACTTTAGGTAGGATCAATTTATTCCCGTCATGACTTTAATGTGGTCGGTTGTTTTATGGAGATTTTAAGAAATGGCTTATATTAAAAAAAAACTTTCCTTATGCACAGTTTGTGGTAATTATAGGGTAAGTTCTTTTACTCAAGTTTGTAATATAACAACTGGAACAGCAAGTCAATAAGGTAACACTGGGAAGTCCAATCAATGGGTTAATCATAAGGCAATTCAGTATGTAAAGTACAGCAGTATATTTGACTATTTAATCCATGTACTAATGTAATGTAGAATAATCCAGTGAGTGTTATAATGTAGGGTAATCCAGTCGGTCCTGTTATAGGATTCAATCAATGGGTTACTATAGTATATTCGAATCACTGACGTTAATGATTTATTAAGAAACACTAATTTCCACTGTGATTGTCCATCCCTGATGTCTCTGAGCCCAGAGAAATTTATTGCTTCATTTTCTCTCACTGGTTTTGCCTATCTTTGCTCCTTAAACATATAATCTTTTGCGAAGTTTAGCTAATTACCAGATCTAAATTGCCATGTAAAAAGAGATGCTGTAATGTTTTCCCATACTAATACATATTGTCTGATTTTGGGTTTTGACTGTTTACTGTAGGATAAAATAATATAGTATAATGCAGGTAATATGGTAATCCAGTGATTGGGGTAAAATAATTATTTTACAGGATTTCACTCATGCATGGCCCATGCTCCATTCTTCTGTATGATTGAATAACCAGCTGCACTTGGAATTATGTAGCATTGTGGATCAATTACCAGCAGGTTGAGGGAAAGAAACTGTCAGGTTCTTAATTATGTAATTGAATTGCTATTGATTAGCAGTGATGCAGTCAGCTGATGTCATTAAAGAAATCATAGCGCAGCACTTTTAGATTCTTCATGTGAATTATTATAGTCCAAATGCATGGGTGCTTGTTTGAAAGATTTTAACTCAAGCACCCTTCACTTTAAAAGTAACTTCTCTGGGAAAAAGCAGAAACTTGATGAAAATGAACACTCATTCAATATCCAAGTAATCATAATGTGCTTTGGGACACCCATTACTAAATGACTTGCTCAGGAACAAGCCAGCCAGAAGAAGCTTTGCATTTGTATTAAAGGTTAAGAATCTTGTTGACACACACAACTGAATGAGAAGGATTTGAAATCACAAACTTCGTTAGTAGTCCAGAGGCTTAACCACTTAAGCCACCCAGTTTACCCTAAGCTAGATAATCAGAAGGCATATGTAAAAAGTCTACTTCCCACTGGGAAAACATTATGGAGTCACATTTTGCGTTATGTCACATCAAATAAATAAATGACATACATGCCTCAAATACATTACATTAACTTTAATGTCAAAAGTAAATGGCAAATAAAATGATTGAATCACTGTTTTTTGGAAAGTACTTTGGAATTATCAACAGAAAAATTACATTTAAGGCTCTGTTCCCCCTCCTCAGGCTTTCATGATGGTCTGAATTCTTTAAGGCAGGGACTTTACTAATGGAAAAACAATAGTCTGCATCAAGCAGGTTCCAGCTGTATCTAATATCAGTTGACAGTTCAGGTTTGCACTACCAAACTGAATGAGATATGGCCCGTTTTCTGCGCATGCCATTGAGTTGATATGCCTTGCCTGGAAAAACTTGAGGTCTTTACTCTGATGCATTGACATTCTGAAAAATGACTTGATTATCATCAAACCTATTTTCTATGGATTTCTGTAGATATGTTTAGCTATGCATGGACTGTTGAGGCAATGATTGTCATCAATTTTATTGTTATATTTTATTAGAATCACACCAGACAAAAGTTCGTCTCCTCTTCTTTGCCAATTTAGATTTGTTAGTAATCAATGAATATCACTTTAATCAAATCATCTGCGTCCCAGGATTGTTTCTCTTTAGCCCTCTGTAACGCTATATCGGTGTTAGTGCTGATGTACACTGACTGTAGTAATGTAGTAATTTATCGTAATGCAATAATGTTGTCTGAATGTAAACCTAACCTCATTCAGGTGATTTCAGAAATGTAACAGAACAATGTTTCCATTCATGCTTTTCATTTCTGTTGTGCACTTTCTAGTTTCAAGGCAGACTTTGATTTTCAATCCTGATTCTTTGAGTTTTAACTTGGTTTTCTTGACAAACTGGAGATCGTCCGGCCATCTTTGCTTTTTAAAGCCTTACCATTTTTGTTTGTTTTACCTCATTACTAGCCCTAAATTTCCCTTGTCTTAATGCTTTTTGTGTATTTTTGTGTTGCAGGCTTGAAATGCAGGAATGGATGTTAACTAACAAAACAAATAAAGTTGGCTACACAAAACTTTAAATATCTTGAATTAATACTGTCTGAATGATATAAAAGTCAAAGTAAATATAAGTACCGCTGTTATAATTTTCTTAATCTATTTTAGTACTTGTTTGAAAAACTGAATGTTTTTATGTCATTTTATGCAATAATATAGGAAACTACTGTACATTGCCACAAAGTGTTGTATGCGCTTATTACAGAGGTTTTATAATTATTTTTCTAGTTCTAATTGATAAGGCTGATGTTGCCCCCACATTCTCAGTCGGTTACATAACAGCCCATTAAATTGCGAGTGCAAGCACTCCGTTTTAACTATGAAATTCTTTCTTTTTCCTTTGTTACATTACACACTCCTTCTTAAATCAACATTGGTATTTACCCTCTAGTTGATCTGGAAATGATCAAATTAAAATTAAAAATTTGTTTGAATTGTAATTATTTTACCTATTGTAACCATTTTAATGAATAATAAACAAGCATCCTAGACATCTGATCTGTTACAAAGTAAACGAGGCATGTCCTTAGTGTCCTCATTAGCTGCTGCTGTGCTGTTTCAGCAGAAAAGTAGCACAAATCTTGAGTGGCAATTAAACCACAGTGTCTTTTTTTCCACACAGTACCATAATCCTCTACCAAAAATGACTTGCACTCCTGTTGGCTAGTGTGAGCGCCTGTTTCCAATAGAACAATCTAACCTTTACATAGCAAGCACAGGATTCAAACCCAGATCCTCAGAAGCAGTTTGCTGCAGTATAGCTTGTATATAGCTGCTATATTGCTGTTGCAATCACAAATCATTGCATTGGATTTTTATAGCAAGCCACACTGCACTCACTAGGCCGAGGATGTGTGGTTACCTCGTCATGCTTCCACCAGGATGCTATTTGAACAGCGTTGTTCACAACTCTAGGTGCAGTCATAATGTGAAATAAAAAAGGCAATGCCAATGAGTTCCTTCACAAATGTCTTCCAGTTCCCTTGCATTTATCGTATGAGTGTATATACACTGCTCCAAAAAATAAAGGGGACACTTAAACAACACAATGTAACTCTTTTTATTTTTTGAGCAGTATATATGCACCTTCAGTTTTATAAAAAAAAAAATATATATTTAATCATGAATGTTAATTGATGGCTAAGTAACAATGGTCCCAAAATCAGTCTGACTCTGGATTGGTGGGGTACAATCTCTTTAGAGATTATTGTCTTTATGAGCATTTAACAACTATAACAACTTAACTGACAAAAGTTAGTCCACATGTCCTCCTTGTGTCCAAGTGGTTCTACTCAAGGTGCTCAGGTTTCCTCCCACAGTCCAAAGGCATGCATTAGGTAACTGATTATGCTAAGCAAGTAACAATATGTATCAATATTACTTTGTATATGTTGTGAAAATGGCCACTTATGAGGACAGTGGCATTAAATAAACAGAGCAGCATGCACTGAAGGTGTAAGAAATTGGCACATTACAAGCAATTCAGAGTTTAACTGCCCACTGAGTTTGTTTGCGAGTTTGGGAACTCCAGTTGATATGAGTATAACAAACTCCACACAAGCAAAGGCTCAAACTTTGTGTCAAATCCACGCAAAACCAACACTGACTGTAATGCACTGTTTATATACAGGCCTTAGTTGTTTGCTTTGCACTTAAATCACCATGTATAACACTATCATAGCTAAGCCTATTTACAGATGTTCAACAGAGTTCTGTTATCTCTGAATGATGACTTATGAAAATGAGCTCAGTGCCAAAATCTTATTTTTAAGACCATCATCTCAGATCTGAAGCCAGTAAACTCCCAAGGAATAAAACCAGACCTCTAGAGTGTAACAATTCCACCTCACTTAATTATACAGTTCAGGATTTTGGATCTGCAGTCAGGCAGAGAAAGGCAATTAAACAGAAACTTGTACATAAGGAAAGCTGGTCATGGGAGTAGCTGAAAATGCTCATTACAGAATGAACTGTCTTGTGGTTTGAGGATGTATAGCTATGATAAGCTTTACTCATCAAATATTTTATATGTATTTTATTAGCAGTATCATAATATACATTAACACGTTTTAAATGTTGTTTGATATCTTACGAGAATATAAGACCACTGAAACACTTACAATGGGTTAGGAATTGATTATAATAATCAATTAATGCATAACACTTCACATGGTAATATACAATGTTTATTATATAAGGGAATATAAATTGCAACATGATAGCTTAGCCTGAATAAACGTGCATTATAGGAACAATTTCAAGAGACTTAAATATGTTTAAACACACAAAGTACAAAAAACTAATAGGATTGTTTAATGTTATTATAGAAAAGCTGTAGACTTTTGATCTTTGTTTAATATGTAAACCTAGAGTGACAATGACGAGGAGAACCTGTATGTGATTACGAAGAAGCCTTTTGAGGACCAAGAAGGACCTAACCTGCTTGGGTAGAACCTTTCTTTATTTAAGACATCTTTTAAATTAACAAAATACTGGATTCAATTAATAGTTTAAATACACAGACGCTAAGTATAAAATTCAGTATCTGTCTAGTCCTTATAGTCTCAAAGTCTTATTCTGGAAGCAGAATAAGGGATTTGACAAACACCAATTACCTATGGTGGAAGAAAAGCAAAGTACCTGAGTAAGCCCACACAGGCAGTGGGATGACATGCAAATTCCACATTTATCAATAGCTGATATAACTATATGGGCAAGGGATTGCTTTGGAAAACCTTTGTCAAGTACAATATGGAGTTACGTTCACAAATACCACATAAAACTTCACTGTTCAACAAAGAAGACTTATTTTAACTATGGCTGGAAGCAGCTGTATTATTTTTCTTGGCTCTGATGCATCTGAGATTAACCATCACACAGTGGATACGTGTTGTGGTCAGACAAATTAGTATTCAGGATGTTTGAGGAAATGGGTGCCTTTAGATCTGAACCAGCATTGCAAAGGATCAAGTCCAAAAGGCAGGGTCTATGGCTAAGGCACTGGCCTTGGTAAAAGTAACTTGCACTTGCAACAGGTTACATTACATTTTCATTGCATTGTTACTGTTACACTGCATTTTTCTTAGCGGATAAAATATCTCAGTACAGTATTGCACTTTCAAACTTTCAAACTCCTCACGGTAAACAGCACAGTTCAGTGTGCAAATCCACTTTAAAACCCCAGACACAGGCCTAATAGACACTCACCTCAGCTCATGCATCTTTGAGTCTGTAGAGCAAACATATGGATTAAAAAATGGGACAACTAACACTAATTGGACAAATGGGTTTAAACATGTCATTCTGAGCAATCCCCTGCCACAGTGTTGACTAGCAGTGAATAAAGTGTGGCCCATCTGCATTTATTGGACATTGTGCTTTATTGTTTGTCCCATCTTGACACACTGATTCTCTTTATATTTGGTCAACCTCTCTTAGTAACTTAGAAATCAGGGACATGACAGTTCGATTAATCAGCATCAGTAAGTCTTAATTTATTTAAATACATTTACAAACATTGGCATGTTCGAAGATTAAATAAGATGCATTATTATGAAAAAGAGATCGGCATCCCTATGCTATGGCTAGCATAGTAAACTAGTCAAATTAAGATGATCATATGTGAACATGTAATTCCCCTATTTAAAAAAACACTAGTCACCACTGGACTGTATTGATTCAGAATAAATTTAAATGCATTTCATCATATAGATATAAAAAGTCCAGCATACTATTGCTTAGCATTTAATGGATTGGTTGAGTCTTTAGTGTTGTATACAAGTTTAAGTCTGCATTGTTTAAGAAACTAAATAAAATGGTAATTATATTATATTTAAGACAATGGGCTGTTGTAAACAGCGCCATATAAATACATTTGAATTAAATTGAATATTAACATGTCCTAGGTTGAAGGTTTTAGAGATATAGTAATACCATGCCATGTATTTAATTCACAAGCTTTTGGAACTTGATTACCTTTAGCTGTTTTCTGGAAACTCTAATGGTTTGGTGGTAATAGCCACCTGCTGTCTCCCAACATGATGGCTGGCTGGTGTGTTTAATGAAAACTCTTATGGACTGGCCCTCCTTAAATGGTATACCTATATCTGTGCTCAGTTAATTCTTGTTTAGACTCTAGATATTTACCTTTGACTCAGACCAGGATAAGTTAAGGTAACACAGGGTGCTGCCATGTTCAGTATAAAAAGGAGCAAGGGAGACAGATACAAGTGTAAGTATGCATGCATTATTAACAGGGGACATAGTGAATACACAGTGCTATTTAAATGGGCTAAGTAACAAATGCAAACAAACAAGACAGGTGATTAATGCAAAGGTTTCTAACAATGCTACAACAACAACAACAGCAACAACAACACCACAAACAGTGCAAACCCATAAATACACAGTAATGTATACAAGGATAATACTAAAGCCCACAGAACCAACAGGCTACAACTAACCACATACGATAAAACAATGTGCATCACAAATAAACAAATGCAATGTGCTAACAGAAACAAAGCAGTGCTAATACATAGATGCTAACACTAAAAGACAAACAACTTACAGAATATAAGCTAATACAAGCCTACAAGAGTGCCATGCCGAATGATGTGGCTCTACAACACATCTTATCCTGACAGGTGCTTTACTTTGCTTTGTCGTTTATTTGCATGTACAGTGCCATGCATACTTTTTACCGCTCTTGCACTTTCCACATTATGCACTGTTACAACATTGCATTGAGCATAAATCTAATTATATTTTTAATGCATGTACATAGAATAATGTTTGAAGTGTCAAGAAACGGCATATTGACAAAAAGTCATTGACTGATAACTCTTTTGATGTGGAGTGACACTCTTCTCCAACTGCGTGTGTCCTTTGCTCTAATATTGTACTTACTTGCAGATATTATCCTAACATTCTGACAGTTTTATTCGATTCCAACAACTCCTTGGTGAGTTTTTTTGTCAATGAGTGTAGTTTGCTACAGAAAATATAATATCATCAATATTCATAAGCTGTTACCCCTATTGCTGAGAAGACATAACATGTAGTACTTATGCAACAAATTGCTGTCAAGAGTTCCCTAATTAATTGAATAGGGCCCATCTGTGTGGAATTCATTTAGCATACAATCTCAATATAAACATAACTGTTTATAGATTCGTTTAGATAGTTTATAGATCGGTTAAGATTATATTTTCACATATAAAGACTAATATAAATATATATAATATATTTATATTATATATATAATATATTTATATTATATATAAATATAAGACTACAGAGCTATTAAAGCAAGTCTGGTACAAACTTATAGAAACGTATTGATCAGGCTGTGGTTATAAAAAAAATATCCATTTGAAAGTACCACAGCTCAGCATTAAATACATCATTGATAAATGGGAAAATGTGGCACACTCATGGCTCTTCTTGGACAATGCTATACATTAGAACTTAAGGACTGGCTAAGGAGGATGGCTCCAAGAAATCAAACACTGAAGGAGTTTTAGGTATATGCAGCTGAGATGACAAAATCTGTGCACAGGACAACTATTTTCTGCACACTCCTGAAAGCTGGGCTTTATGGAAGAGTGACCTAAAACATAGATATCCCAGTAAGCCTGTTACAATAGTAAAGTACAATAGTAAAATGGATGAAGGCAAATGTAGGACAATTCTTAAGAACGAAATGTTTCCAGCGTTTAGGTTGAGGGTTCATCTACCCACAAGGCAAGCATACTGCCAAATCTACACAGCAGTGATTCAGAAGTTGTAACTTTAATGTACTAGACTTGACAAGCCCAGACCCAAATCTGCTTTAGAATCTGTGGCTAAACTGAAAATAGCTCTTCACTAACCATCTCTATCCAACATGACACAGCACAAGCAGTTTTTTAAAAAGACAATAATTTGGGATACATATGCGCAAAGCTGTTGAAAGCATATTCTAAAAGACTTGCAGCTGTAACTGCAGCAAAAGGCGGTGAAACCGTGTTGATCTGGGGAGTTGGAGGTGGATATCTGCTTTATGCTTAACATTTAAGGCATAATACAAATATTTTTCAAATTGTTTTAGTTGGGTCGCTGTCAAATGGCAAGCAACCAATAATACCAAACTATAATGATACATAATATGGAAATGATTAAGGGGATGATTACATATGCAAGTTTGTTCTTACCTAATTTTAAGGCACCTAAAATATATAAATGTTTTCATATTTAAATGTCTAAATATGAAAATAAATATTTAAAACATGAATATTTAAGAAAACATCTTCAGAATACAGTTGGAAATCTGTGGAATGATGGTGGCACTCTTACAGTGACTGTATTTAAACATTTTCTTGTTTATCAAAGTGCATTGTACAACGCTTCTCCACTGTGTTTGCACGTTATTCTGCACTAACCATGTACTAGATATGCTGGACTCCAGTGTACTTCAGTCATCTACACTTTGTCACTATGCACTGTAACGTATATAGTGGGTATGGATAGTATTCGGACCCGTTTAAATTTTTCAGTCTAATTTTATTTATCGTTAATGTACTCTCAGCATGCCATCTTAACAGAAAAAAAACAGGCATGTAGAATTTTTTGCAAACTTATTAAAATTTTAAAAAGTATCCAGACCCTTTGCTGTGACACTCATATTTAACTCACAAGCTGTCTGTTTCTTCTTATCCTTCTTGAGATGGTTCTACTCCTTCACTGGAGTACAGCTGTGTTTAACTGAACTGATTAGACTTGATTAGGAAAGGCACACACATGTCTATATAAGACCTCACAGCTCACAGTGCATGTTAATGCAAATGAGAATCACGAGGTCGAGGGAACTGCCCAAGGAGCTCAGATACAGAATTGTAGCAAGGCACAGATCTGGTCAAGGTTACAAAAAAAATTCTGCCACACTTAAGGTTCTTAAGAGCACAGTGGCCTCCATAATCCTTAAATGGAAGACGTTTGGGATGACCAGAACTCTTCCTAGACCTCGTCCTCCAGCCAAACTGAGCAATCGTAGGAGAAGACCCTTGGAGGTGAAAAAGAACCCAAATCACTGTGGCTGAGCTTCAGAGATTCAGTAGGGAGATTGGAGAAAGTTCCACAAAGTCAACTATCACTGCAGCCCTCCATCAGTTGGGGCTTTATGGCAGAGTGGCCCAACAGAAGCCTTTCCTCAGTGCAAGACACATGAAAGCCCACATGGAGTTTGCCAATAAATTTAAAGGGGTCTGATTACTTTCCGTACTCTTTCCGTATTACCTTTCCCACTGTATATGTATTATTTATGCCCCTGAATGCCTATATATATATATATATGGTACTGTGAATGTTATGTGGTACCTACTGAACTTGCCCTGTCACATTTTATAATGCCTGGCAGGACTATGTCTCGGTGGGTAGCACTACTGCCTTACAGTAAGAAGGTCCCAGGTTCAATCCCAGGGTGGAGCAGCCTGGGTCCTTTCTTTGTGTAGTCAGCATGTCCTCCCCATGTCATGTCTGTGTGGCTTTACGACCCCGTGTGGATTAAGTGGAAGATAATGAAAAAGAAATGAAATATTTCAATGCCATCCATCTGCTACACTTTCTATTGTTTACTCGTATGCTTCCTCTACTATAATATACTGCTATGTCCTGTTTTTTTTACCGTGCTGCTGTGATACTTGAATTTCCCTCTGGAATTCATGAGGTTGTCTGTCTGTCTGTCTGTCTATTAATCCTGCTGTTCATTCCCACAAGCAAACCTGTTACTGCAATAATCTTTGGTCGTGTCTTTGTTTTTTAAGTTGATGATGTGAAAAAGACACTGACACTTTTTTCACAATGTTGGCCAAGTTCACATCTGAAACCACGTTCATAATTTTTGGCACAGAATATTGGCAAATGCCATTTGTTAACCACAAAAGATTTCTATTCTCATTATTTCAGATTGTAAAGAAACCATTTTTTGTAGGCATTTTTGCATCAGTTAAATGTCGCAATGGGACAAGTGGGTGCAATGACTTTTAAATATTCTGTTGTGCTGGCATAGCTTAGTGAGTTCAAGAAAACTCATTATATTTTTGGCTTCATCAGCAGCAGATAGTGTTTCACACAGAAACAACAACATAATGTACAGTTGCATTATTTACAGCACAACTAACTTTGGCCTACACAATAAACACTTATGAGTTGTGCTTTCTAAAACCATGTAAGCATTTTGGTTAACAGTGTGCGAAATGACCTATTTACAAGGATGTTGCTGTTTGTCAGTGAATGACTGTTACAAAATAGCCTAAAGCTAAAAAGAGCTGGAGTTTTAATAAACAGATTTGTGCAGTGTGAACAGAAGGTGTTGTTGGTGTACTCATAGTTTCAGGTGGAGTGTTTTTGCCAGGCTTATATACAAACATAAGTCACAAAAGAGATCTTCTCAATATCGCTGTATTTTCACAAAGACAACAGTTGAGATTAAATGGAAAGAAAATTAGACTAAGCCCCCCGTCTCTCAGGTTTTCCCAAGCTAAATTCCCAATGTCTCCAATCAAATTATCACTCGCCACACCTTCAAGCTTAGAGTTGGAACTGAGGCAGTTGGTACAAACAGTGGATCAACAAATCCAGGGTTCAATCTCCAGATGGGGCTTTCAGACAATTAACTTCTCAAGAAAAACTCAGTTTTGCCTTCTTTAATTGCAAATGTAATTATTTATCATTTTATCTAGTTATTTTTCCTCTAGGAAAATTTAGGAAAAACATCTGTTACCAAATGGAGGCATGAATGAAACATAAAGGGATCTCCTTTAAGGACATTAAGGAGAATAAATGTATAATGGGCTCGTTGCAGTTTATACCAGTATAAAATGTATTTGTGGATGATGTGGAAAAAAATAGAAAAAAGAACCAACCAGTTGCTGATGCTGTATAACTTTCCTATTTAAATATCTGACTAATCTATAAATAAAACTTGAGTTTAAAACTCACTTCAGTATCACTGCTCAGCATTTAAGCTGTGATTTGATTTACTGCCCTGACTTTTTTCTCTGCATTAATCATCCAGCACATTCAAATCTTTGTTTGTAGGGGTGACGCACCTTGGTTCATTCGAGGTAACAAGTTTATAAGTAACAGCTTCATCTTGGGCATTTAAATAGAAATAAATGAAAAATAATTTGAAAAATTCCTCATAATTAATTTATTACTACATAATTATAACCCTGCTGATATTAAATCAGTGAGTATATCATGCGCTACAGTGAATTGGCACCCTGTCCACTGTATGTTCTCACTATCAAACCAGGACCCACTACAACTTTATCCAGACACTTATTGATGGTGAAAAGTGAAGCTTTCATTCTCGGTGACTAAAATCGATGGTATATATTGCAAATGTGAACAGTTCTCTTTCATTGAATCCCTCAACCCCGTCTGCACAGAAGGCAACACATGATCCAATTGCAAATCCCCATCAGACACACCACAGGGACTGTACAGAGGGATTGACATTTATAAGCAAAAGCCAAAAATGTCTGTACAATCTCTCCACCTTGTTCGTTGTTTGAAATATACTGCACACAAAAATTAGGGGATGTTTCCAAATTAAATATTACAATTAAATATCCCCTAATTGCCCATAATAACCATGCTCCATCCCTGGAAAGGCTGACTTGATCACAAAGCTTCTACTGCAGCTGTGGTACTTTATAAAAATCTCCCATAATTTGTTCAGAAATCACTTTACACTCCCAGAGCAAAATGCATCATCATTTAACTGTCTCTCTGTGTAAATGACTTGCCCACGGCATCTTGCAAAATAATTCAGCTTGTTGACAGATATCTTTTAAGAAACATATATATGTGAATGTGGCAATTCAATATCTCTGAAGGGTGGCACTGTTGGCTCCTGGTCCTGGTTTAAATCTAACCCTAAACTTCTCCAGTATGGACCATGGTAATTCTTCCTGGTTTTCCTTTGCCTCCTCATGAAATAATTTTGCTTTCCATCCACATTAAAATACTTATTCACACTTAATGTGCATGTGATGGATTGTAGAGCTACTTTTGATTCCCTGTCCTACGTTCGATCCCCGCTACCCTAAACTTGATTAGTATAAATCTTGAGTATAAAAAATGAATTCATGAATGAGTACAAATCTATTAACTTTTCTAAATGTTACACATTTTGGACCAATTGTTGGAAATTTCTCGAAGGCACCTTCTGATTGCATGAAGAAAAGCAGGAGACAAAGGCAGTAGGAAAGTGTGGACTTTTATTCAGGAGACCTCGATTTGGTTGTGATACCAAAATCCCTTTGTGCTTTTTTGGTCCTGCCTAAAGATTGTAGAAAACCACTCCTATATATAACTGAAGATGCTGTAAAATGTTGTCGAGATGTACTGTCAGTTGGGAGGTCACGTGGTCAGAGGAACAGGAGATGTTGCTTTTATTTCCCAAATGGCCACGTGTATGAACCAACCAGTGATCCTGGACAGTATTAAATGCAGAGTGGGATATA
>JAUZST010008700.1:0-13420 GCA_034779995.1 Parotocinclus haroldoi
GACCCCAGAGCGCACCTGAGTATTGTTGCTGACCCTGTGCACCCCTTTACGAGCACAGGGTACCTGTATCTCCTCCCTGTCCCGTCGATGAGAGCATCACAAAACTGGCTGTTTGAATCAGACCTCGAGCCAATAGGGGACCTATGGGGTGTGGTGGGGTGTGTTTCTCATGGCAGATGTGCAGCCGACAGATCTGCAGCGACGGCGTGATGCTGTCATATCAATATGGATCAAAACCTAAAAAAAAATTATAATAAATTTTTTAAAAGTTTCCAGCCCCTTGTTGAATCTACAGCATGAATAATTAAAGTGAAACCAAAAGGGGGGTCCAGATCTGTCCTAAAACTGTAGAGGGGAGAACGAGTACGTGGTAGGCCGCCGATTTTGCAAGTTTTCCCACCTACAAAAATTTATTGCAGCTACACTTCAACTGTGAGAAAATCACATTGTATGATTTTTAAATTATTAATTTGCATTTTATTGCATAAAATAAGCATTTGATACAATGGGAACACAGAATAAAATTAATATTTGCTACAGAAACCTTTGTTTATAATTACAGAGGTCAGATGTTTCCTCTAGTTCTTGACCTCCATACAGATCTTCTCCTGGTCTTTCATGTTTCGGGGCTGTCGCTGGGCAACATTGAGTTTCAGCTCCCTCCAAAGATTTTCTTTTGGGTTCAGGTCTGGACTAGGTGGCTAGGCCACTCCAGGACCTTAAAATGCTTCTTACGGAGCCACTCCTTAGTTGCCCTGACTGTTATATGGAGATACATGACCCCATCCGTCCTCCCTTCAATACGGTCAAGTGCTCCTGTCCCTTTCCTTTCCTGAAAAGCACCGCCATTATGCTTCACGGTTGGGACGGTGCTCTCAACTTCTCCCTCCTCCAAACACGGCGAGTGGAGTTCATACCAAAAATATATATTTTGTCCACATGACCTTCTCCCATGCCTCCTCTGGAGCATCCAAATGGTCATTGATGAACTTCAAACGGGCCTGGACGTTTGCTGGGGTGAACAGAGGGACGTTGTGTGCCCTGCAGGATTTAAACCGTGTTCCTAACGGTCATCTTTGAGACTGTGGTCCCAGCTCCCTTCAGATCATTGACCAGGTCCTCCCATGTAGCTCTGGACTGATTGCTGACCTCGGAATCATCCTAACCCCACGAGGTCAGATCTTACATGGAGCCCCAGAGCGAGGCAGCTAAAACGTCATTTTGTGTTTCTTCTATTTTCTAATAATTACACCTACAGCTGTTTCTTCTCACCGAGCTGTTCTTGTTCTGTAGCCCATCCCAGCCTTGTGCAGGTCTATCATTTTGTCCCAGGTGTTTTTAAATAGACAGCTCTTTGATCTTGGGCACGGGGGAGAGGTGAAAGTGAGATTGATTGAGTGTGCGGACAGGAGTCTTTTATACAGGTAATGTTCAAACAGGTGTAATTAATACAGGTAATGAGTGCAGAATAGGAGGGGCTTCTTAAAGAAAAAAACAGGTTTGTGAGATTCAGAATTCTTGCTGGTTGGCTGCAAATTAATTGTTTTAAAATAATACAATGTGATTTTCTAGATTTGTTTAGGCAAACGATGAAAATTATAGACCCCTCCATTCTTTGTAGGGGGAAACACTTGCAAAAATCAGCAGTGTATCAAATACTTATTTGCCCCACTGTATCTGGGACTTAACTGGTACTAACTGGGAACTTTATACGCCAAAGAATCCAACAGAATGCATCAATTATGATTACCAGCATTAATTTTATTAGCCAGTGTCATCAGACGCAGCACGTGCTCTCGCATGCAGGCGCGTCGTTAACTTTACGGTCACGCCGGACTCTGTTTGTTTATGTGATGTAATCTGCTGTAATGCTGTAATGAGCAAAGGGAGTGACCAAAATCGTTTACAGTTCTATTCCCTATAGGATAATAGTGCTGTGTATGCTAGGTAAAATCTAGGGAATAGTGAGCAGGGAACATTTGAGTCAACATACTTATAAATAGTAATGCCAAAATTCAGCACGGGACGGTCATGTGGACAATATCAATACTTCATTCGCTTTTAAACTACCCGTATTCTTTTTTTTTTTTTTTTTTGCTGATTGTCCTCTTAAATGTACTTTAAAACAAGAGATAACTCTTTGTGGATGATAGATCTGTATGAAGTTGTTTTTTTAATTTTTTAATTTTTATTTTTTGACTTTATCCCCAGGTTTCCTTGGCAGGGACACAAACTCGTGTCCCCACACATGGTGGATTACCTTATTAGACCTATTAGTTTTAGGAAACATTTTATGCATGTTATTTTTTTATGTCATCGCTAATTTGATCTCTGTTTCTTGTGTGGGCCTATCCCAGATCACACTGGCAAAGGTTCCTCCAAGATTCCCAAAAAATTGCAAAGAATCATTATGACGTTCAGGATTTCGTATCCGTATCTCACGCTTCATTCCGAAAGCCCCTGTAATCTCATCTTCTCCTGTAGCCGGTCCCGACAAAAAGAAAATGGTGTGCATGCTGTTATTTGTCCTGGAGGTAAAGCCGATCCGAGCCCAAACGAAATGGGAAGAGAAAGAAGAAGCCAGCGTTGTTGAATCAGGTGCGTTTGGACGTCTTCACGCTCAGAGATGACGATGGGGGATTAAAGCCCAACTGTGCCAGCTTCCTTTATTCCTGAGACAAATCGTGTTTGGATTTGTACATCATGTCGAAATGCACGTAATCAAAAGCCGTTCAGGCATGATGTATGATCTCCTCTCTGAGGGAACGGCTTACCCCTGACTGAACCTGCAACCCCATAGGGAAAAGAACCGTTAAAGCGGACGAACTGGCTGCGATAAGTGGAAAAAGGTTCCTCCTGGTTCAGCTCGGTTCAGATTGGTATCTGATCCAAAGCCATCGTAGGTAGGTTAGTAAGATCTGACTCTCAGTCGCTGTTTCAGGTCATCGCAAAGGTGTTGCATGAGGTCAGGGTTCTGTCCACGTCCTTCCACCTCTTCTCTACAATGCAGATGTGCTACATCATTTAGGTTTCCCTTTCCTGGTCCTAGAAGGTGCAGCTCAGACCTCTTCATTCCAGCTCTCGGGAAAACCCAGATTAAGCTGATTCATTAGCCCTCCTTTATCCCTCCGAATCCAGTGGCGATGTTCTAACCCCAGGCTACTGGATGCCTGGCCTTTGCTGTTTGGTCATGGCTGCCTGATTGATGAAGCTTAAGCAGTTGTTGTGCTGATGTTTTCTCTGAAGGCAACAGGTGCTCGTGTGGCTTCACGGCTGAACTGTTGTGCGTCCTAGAACTTTACGGTTCACAGAAACAGCACCTTAAGGTGATATACAAAGATGACAAACGGCCGTCAGATTGTCAGTCTAGAATCTAACCTCGTTATCTCACCTACCCCTGTCTCATGGCTGTTTTTGGCCAGAGGTGACTTTGGGGATTGCAATAAATGATACGATTATGAGGTTCATACCTGAAGAGATGAGTTTGGGGAGATAAGCAAGGTTAGACTGTGTTTTGACAGTTTTAGCATCCTGTCAAACGGTCAGCGACTGTCCTCAATAAATTTATCAGTGCATCCCAAACAGAAGTGACTCCCCGAAGTGAAAAGACACGGGTATAGCAGCTTCTTAGGGAAACTGTAGCATATTTTTGAATGCGAACTTTGGGGATCAATGGAAAAAGAAACCTAAACAACTTGACAGGTTGCATTCTCACATCCTAGATCTTCAGAGCAAGTCCTGCTTTACGTCCAATCACAAAGAGTGACACTTCATCTTTGCAAACTGTACCGATCAGGTAGATCAACGTGCCTCAAAAAGGCCAGCAATTTCCCTTTTAAATACATACGAGCTCACACAGTTGAGACTACAGTTCATTTCTCCGTTTAGACATGATCAGGGCGAGCCGCTGGGTCGGAAAAATGTCGTCCGGTCTGGTGAGTCTCGATTTCAGCTCTAGCGTTCGGATGGTGGGGTCAGAATTCGTCATTTAACAACTAAAAAATGATGGGGCTGTCTGATGTCGTATATGCAGCATGTGAACGTCCAAATCTCTGAATGAACACTTTTCTGTTGTGCCATCTGAAAGCCCCTCGTTATTCTAATTCACTTGGTGTCAGAAGTAATTATTTGTTGAAGCGTGAGCTTTCCAGGAGTCTTCATAGAGGGGGAGAAACCGTATATTTGAGGATTAGGATTAGACACGCTACGCTTTACCTGAGCTTTGGGTGCATCGTGGCCCAATGCTTTTCAGATGACATCATCTTTCCGATAAGCCAGCATTCCCTTACGCCGTCTTTTTCTGTACCCTTTCTCTCGCAAAATGGAGCGAAATTCAGTGTGAGAGCTCTGACGGACAAGGTCAAGCCGGACTAGGTTGCTCAACCAGGAACGGACCTTTTAAGGCAAAGATTAGGAAGGATAAATACTAAAACTGCACGACATTAGTCATCTAATCATTTGCAGCGTTGCAGCTATGGTGCATTTATTACACGGCTGGTGTAAATGCGAGCTTTAATCCTGCGCGATTGTCTCAAATCCGGCTTAAGTTAACCAGGCAGGATGAGACGGATGCAGGGCAGAACTGTCAGTCCGCATCAAAGTGCAGTGTTGTGATGATTTCAGCACTCGGCGCGAGAGAGAGAGAGAGAGAGAGCAGACCAAAGCAAGAGGACAGATTGAAATAGACTTGGTAGTGACTCTGTTTCTACGGTAACTGAGGATGGGTAGGAAGGGGTGCGAGAGGAGGCGAGTGCGAACTCTGGCGCCGGGTGTGTGGCAACAGCCTCATCATTGGCTCCTGAAAGGAACTGGGAAAAAAAAAAGAAAGAAAACAAAACATGCAGCCCAGGAGACATGATGCCACCCTACCACCAACACCAACCTTATCCTTGCCCCCTTTGTTGCATCAGAAGAATTGAATAAGAGGAAGAGCAGAGAACATAAACAAACAAGCATGGGCACGCTAGCATAGCATGCTACTCATACTAAACTCCACCCAGGAGCAGTAGGTAGTGTGAGATAACAACTTTTCAATTTCCAGTATTTTGCAGGATTTAACACATACTGGTGTAGTACTGTTCCAAAGTCTTAGGCCGTTATTGGATTGGACGTGCCATTTTTAGCAATGGTATAATGACCATATAATTATTTCTCAGGATTATGATCTGTATTGCAAAACAACCAGAATATACCTGGAATCTATATGCACTATTTATAATGCTTCTAAAGCCCACAGTGTCAAGTGTTTAATGTGACCTCCCAATGTCCCTGATGTTTACAGTCTGAAGAATCTATGATTGTGAATGGAAGGAATATTTGGAAGGATAGCAGCCCAGAAGCCACTTTTTTTTGGAAAAGTTTGGAAAGATTTTTGTTGTGAAAATTAAGTGAGTATTTCTTATAATTTTCTGTTTGCATCTTAAAAAAGAGACCGATCGTTCTATCATAATACCACTTTGAAAATAACAAATCTAACGGTGGCCCGAGACTTTTGCAGAGTGTTTTCCTTTGGTTCTTGACAAACTCAGAGCACTGCAGAGAAGACAAAGCATCGGACACCCCCCGCACCCTAAAGGACCCCGGACCCCAGGTTGGGAGCCATAGCTCTAAGGTACGAGTCCAAGTCTCTGGCTGGTTTCTGTTGTTGCTTGCACTGCACTGTACACCAATCAGCCACTAAATTATAAGCACCAGAACATCCCCCAGAGCATTCCACGTCCTTGAATTCCTTACTCAGCCCTGTGACACATTTCTCATGACCAGTATTAAACATTTCTGGGTAGATCTTCTGTCTGTTTGCTCCATCAATGAGCCTTGGGCACCATCCTAACCATCGTAACCCTTCAAATCATCAAATCATGTTTTGTTCCTTATTGTGGCTCAGATCGTTACTCCTGTTCGCTTATGGTCTAATAAATCCCAGAGCTTTAATCTACGTTACTAACAATGCTAGTTTGTTTTAATGTTTTGGGTTATCTGTGTTTATACTCATCCAGCTTGTAGTACACACTATTTAATAATGGAATATCTTGTTTAAAGAATATCCTGGTGTAATATTTTAATTTAGTACGTACTGGGGTGGTATAAAGTGGGCAATTTAGAATGAAATATCTAGAGTACTGTATATATGGAGTAGCTCGTAGTATACTAGGCAGTATGCAAGTCACAGACTAAAGCTCGGTTTTCCTCTCTCTCTCTCTCTCTCTCTCTCTGTGTTTTTCTCCAATAATAGGCTTTTGATGTGTAAGTTTGTCTTATCGTTATAATTAAATAGGTCTGTAATGTTATATTCCAACTCCGTCATGCCGCTAAACCGCATTAAACTCTTTAACTTTCCCACCGTAATAAAAATCCTGGCATCTGAATCCTGCCTGGATACCTCATCGGGCTCTTATTGGTTCAAAACCCTAGCAACGGCTTGTGCCTACTCAGCCAGTCAAGCGCGACTCTCTCGTCACTCTAGACCAATCACAGCCAGCTGAGGCAGAAAACACTGACCCGGTAACCCATGAGCGCGCTCTGATTGGCCAGGCACTAGGCTCTCCTCTGATTGGCTACACATTACTATCTCATGGTCATTCATATATTTTGCTGCTTTCCGTCTGAGGGGGGAAAAACAGATATAACGATATATTCTTCAGAAAAAAATTAATAAATAAAGCACCACACAAGAATACAAAACAAACTAAAACCAGAGGACAATATAGACACACAGCGTTAATAACTATTAATAATATAGCATGGGTAATAATAAACGTTAGTTCATTGGCAATGTTTATTAAATAAAATGTTTTGAACGTTATATTATCTTGTAAATGCATTTTGAATACAATATACACGGGGCAAACTACAATTCAAGGCTGTCTGTGGTTCCAGAGAACTACTCAACCGGCAGTGCTCACCTCACCAGAGGCGGGATACGAACCAGGGTGGCTCAGCTTTGAAACAGGTATCACTTTTGTCCTTTAATGTCCTGTTTCACAGACCGTAATGCTGACGTTAAACAGTGCAAACCTACTCTGTTATTGTAAAAAATAATAATAATAAAAATAAATCCAAATGGGCCCATAACATTTACAGATGTTGTGTCATTTATTTTCCTTTATAAAATTTAAAAATGAAATAAACATGAACTGAAATTTGGTGACCTGATACAAATACAGCACAACAGGGTCAGTAATTATGTAATAACAATTTTTTTTAATCCGTAAGCTATTAGATCATTGTACAGGTCTATCATCACACTTATGATTATTTCAATACGCTCAGTCGTCCACCCACACACAACCACAAACGTTTCAAATGACTCAAGACAGCATCCGTTCGTAAAATGGTACGTCATTTCGACACCTCTGTGCTTCATCTGAGAACTAAACAACACACATCACTATCAATTAACAGAAATCCTTGTAGCTTGTGTAATCTTACTCTTGGGTAATATATTAGCTGTTAATTACCCTATCAGCCAGCCACTCAGGCCTATTCAGTTACTTATTAATATGATAATTAGTGCTTAGTGCTCTACATAAACCAACATAATCAGTGGATATGGGTTTAGCCATTAGCAGTCGTTTAAAGGCTTGGGTTCCGGACCTGACTGTGCCTTCAGCTGGGTCCGGTCTCATATACAGTCTGGCTTTGTCTGAGGGAGGAGAGGCCAGTCAGGGGAAAATCCATTGGTGCATCAATAGCGACCACAACTGGTCCTGCTGTGGACGGGCATCCCATAAAGAGTACGCTTCTCCAGAGAGATGCAGGTTAATCTATGATGTTATCAGCCCATATTCAATAGCTAGTTAAATCAAAGAGACAGTTCTTGGTTTTAAGACTTTAAAACGTGGTGCCATCTTGTTGAAAGTCCACAATAGTCATACCTCCAATAGAAAAACTGATTATAAACCTTTCTTTACTTAAAACACACAAAGTCTTTAAGGGCAGTACAGGAAAATCAAACTATCTATTTGTTTTTTATTGCAGCCTGTAGACCTGAACGTGAAGATAAATCTTTTCACTTGCTTGTACAGCAAAATGTGGTCATGATAAACCAGTAAACGCAGCAACTGTCCTGTACCAGTTTAACCATCGCTACCATCACAAGTATCTTATTTATTTATCATATCTTAGTTACGTCATTTATTATACATCTTATTCGACTTCCTCTATCAATACCAAGAATTGCTGTTATTAAGGGCGTCTGCTAAATGCTGGAAATGGAAATGGAAATAAAGACGCAACTTAAGCATGCAGACTAGCAACCACTAAGGATGAAGAAAAAAAAACATGATTTGTTCCAGGATCAAACAGCTTGGCTTGAATTTGAAGCCTAGCTTTCCAGCCCAAAGCCCGGTACCTCATCTAGGCTATCATTGGATTTTTACAAGGTACAATGAAGGCATGTGATTGTTAAGGGCCTTCCTCAAGAGCCCAACAGAGACTGCTATGGCAGCAAAAAGGACTTGGACCCTCACACTTCTGATCAAGAGTCCAATGCCTTAACCATCCGTGATGTGCAGCGTTTATTCCATGTAACCCATTGACCCCAATGGCACTTGAGAGCTTGCTAAATAATAACGCAAACTGTTCTGTTTTGCCTATGTTTAAGGACTAAGAAAGTTAGAAAACACACTGATTAATATTCTGTGTCTGAGGGTGTTTCAGCAATGGTGTGATGGCCATATATAACAGACTTTAAGGATAATCCACAAATGTGTTGTTGTGGTACTGCATTTGGTTGCCATGTACTTGTACTTTGAAATGACAATAATATTAAGTCTATCTATCTATCTACATGTAAATTTGTGCAATAATGAACAAAGTTGGCCGTGCTGAGACTTTCTGAAATAAAATTTTATATTTTATCCCAAGATTCGATTCTTTGCTTGGACTTTGCCATCCTGCCAGAACAGGTCCGGTTTGTTTAATTGAGCTGATTAACATGCGTTAGAGGATGTAAACTCCCAAATGCACCCTCTGGGCTGGGATTTAGCAAGTGGCAACATAAATCAAGGCTTTAAGGCTATGAAGCCGGTGTTAAAGTCAATAACAGTTTTGGCCATCCAAATGTTTCATGTGGTTAAAGTTTCCCAAAATCGCTAATACCCTAATCCTAGAATCTCCAGTCATCTGACCTCATTTTAATTTAACCCAGAGTGATGTGAGAATATGAGTGAGCGAAAGAGGAAGCGAGGACTTCAGTGTTTACCTAGTGGGTTCTTTGATCTTGTCAGCAGAACGCTGAGCTCATTTCCTGCCCCTATACACATCATTGTACTACAAACAGTATTCAGGATCTTCTCACAGCAGGTTTCTGCTTCACATCCACTTTACTGTATATGACGTTATGTACAGTGGTGCTTGCGGGTTTTTGAACTCTTAAGATTCTGTATCTGTGCATAAATGTGACCTAAAATCAATGACATTGATTTTTGACATTGGTCTTTCTCTTCTTTTAGGACTTGATGATTCATTTAGCTCATATTTGGGCAGAAACAGAGACAATTCTAAAGGGTTCAAAGAATTTTAGTCTCCTAGCAGATGCTCTTACTCAATGTTTGTGCGATTGTATGTCAGTTGTAAGAATTAAAGTGTAGTCCAAAGGGTTTAAGCTTTGCCCAAGGGCCTTCAATGTTTTTTGGACTGTAGTCCAGTCCATGTCATGCCAGCTTCTTCTCGTCAGTGATTTTCTGGTTAAAGTCTCAATCACCAGTCTTTTTAAGTCTCATATTTACAACATTAGGTCATTGCTCACCACGTTTCAGTGAAAGAACTTTAAAAACAACAAGCGAAAAAATAAAAAAGACATTACTGTACTCACGTTGCATCCAGCTGAATTTTCCACTTGAACCAAGTTCGAATACCTTCAAGGGATTTAAGATTTGTCCCAAAGCAACCTTTTTGAGAGACCAGTATTCAGTACCTTTCTACAGTATAAGGAAGTGCTTCTGCTGAAAGATCTGACTATGTTTGTTGAAAATACGGGGGTGTAGTTACATTAAAAGATCCATGAATGGAGTGTAAAGAGATTTAAACCAAAGTCCCGTCCCAAGTTTTTCTTGGTTCCTGATGAAAATTGGTTTTGGATGGATATTAGGGCAGCTCGAGGACGTTGGTGTTTCAATGCTGGAACCACAGACACTGTTACTGATGAGGTTCGAGCTGAGACAGCAGGTTCAGGTTTGTTTTCAAATATTTTTAACCCCCAATGTATCTGTACGAGGTGTAACCCGGGGTGGGTGGAGGATTCTGTGGGAGGAAATCCCAAAAATAGCAGCAGGCAGGCAGGTGGGAGGATTGCGAGGAACCCAGGACCTTAGAGCTGCCTGCGATCTAAGAGAGAGGATCAGCGGAAAGTCTTCACTCTTCGTTAGCCACAAACCCCCATGGATGGAGACTGCTGATGTCACCTCAATGGCATCCAATAGTGAAGCCACGGGGGCTTCCATCTGCTCTAAATGGGTTCTTGCAGATCAGCTCGGTGTGATGTCAGACATTCCTGAGGTGGGAGGATTCTAAAAAAAGGACACTATTTAAAGACCCTTTTTTTTCTCCGATGTACCTGCTCAGATTTTCCAGCATTTTTTTCCACTCAGTGCAACAAACTCTAAAATCTATTTGGTACAAATCTTTATTGAACGATTAGAAAGCATCTAAATTGACCAAAACCATCACCCCCTTTGACTCCGAGTGATCCGTACGGGGAAAAGTACAGGGATGAACAAAATGACAGAAGCCCATAAAATATGTAAATAAAAAAAAAAACCCACACAATTACAGTTTAACCTGGTTTTAAAGTAAAACTGTAAAGGAGGTTTACTATCAGCTTCACCAGTTTACTTTGTAAATTGTAAACTTTGTTTCTGTCCGTTTAATCCCTTTAGCTGTGAGCCTAATAGCTTTATTGCCATTAACGACTGTAGGAATATAAAATAAAAAAAAAAACCTTCATATAAAATGACCTTGTCGAACTATCGTGACGAGAAATCAAATTTACGGCCTTGTAAATTTGACTTAACAATACAACTTATAAGCACAGCCACAAAAACGACAGGTGAAGGGAACGTTATAACAAACCAACATCAAGTCCATTTTTTTTGTCAAAGCTGCTTCACAAACATATCGGTTTCTGCAAAAGCGAATTGAGCGAGCCTACCGCAACAGTGGCAAGGAAAGACTGACGAATAAGAGCCCATATCGTTCTGAAAGCTTTAAAAAAATTTATAGTGACAAAAGTTTGTGGATTCGAAACTGAAAAGCAGTTGTAAAAAGGATTTAGAATTTTTTGAAAAATTTCTGCTTCGTTTTCGCCTCACAGGCTGTCCTGGAAAATCAACAAAACACGTCATTTGACCACCATGGATGTGCAGCTTTATCATAACAAACATCGACTCGGGGCTGAAATCTAACCTTTGGTGCTGTATTTTGGCAATAGTGTACAGTTTCAGGTACTTTAGCCTCTTAACACTGCTGTAATCCTGTGTGTGTGTGTGTGTGTGTGTGTGTGTGTGTGTGTGTGTGTGTGTGTAGTAGTAGTAGTAGTAGTAGTAGTAGTAGTAGTAGTAGTAGTAGTAGTTGTTGTTGTTCCTGAACTATAATTTAACCAAACTATATTTAGCACCGAGCCAGAAAGGAGAGGGAAACTGAAATCTTTGTTCTGCAGCAAAATAAAACGAGTCGTTTTCACTTCCTTCCTGAGCATGTGAGAAAATCTGACTCACAACACGACACAACATCTAACGCAATCTCAGAGTTCTGTTATCAACGCCAAACTTTGCAACGCCAAAGCCTGGGCTCCTTTGTACAAAAATCTCACGAAAACACCAGCGGATCGTCTGGATCTTTGGCTTTTGCCTGACACACCAAATTCGAAAATGGTTTGTTCTTTGTGGAGGTTGTGTAACCTCTTTTTCACACACCCCGCCCCCCCCCCGTGTTGTACCTTGAATAAACTCAGAACGTGGACGGTGTTTTTGTTCGGACTGATCGCGGATCATCTGGTGTTCGGGGTGAAGTGATTATTTCCTTTTTTTTAACTTCCTGATTGTTACATTAAGATCAACTTTTTTTTTTCCATTGTAACACACCGAAAGTAGGTGATGTACAATCCCACAATGCACCTGGGTCTGAGAAATGACATCATCTTCCCTATGAAGGATGATGTGCACTATCTGTTGTGTGTGTGTGTGTGTGTGTGTGTGTGTGTGTGTGTGTGTGTGTGTGTGTGTGTGTGTGCGCGCGTGTGCACGTGTTTGTAATGACGTCATTCCACATATTTGTGTTAACCCGTGTTAGGGTTTTATGAAAAAAAAGACACAAACGGGCCACAATTTGTCTCTGTAACGCTGTGTGTGTCATCCGATCATACTCTATCGCTGAGTGTGTTACTCAGCTGGTCAAATTGTTCAAGGTTCTTATGTGCGGTAGTGTGTTACTGATGTTTTACGCTGTGTATACTGGGAGTTACTCTGCGCTCCTGTGTGTTTGTTTTGTGTTTTTCTTTCTTTTATGTCTTATGATTATGATTGTGTTACTATGTTTCACAGTGTGCACACTGTGTCTTATTGTGTGTCACTTATTGTGTGTGCGACTTTAACTATTTGATTGCGTTACTGTGTTTGTACTGTGTGTTTCCATGCTTGACTGTGTTTGTACTCTCCTTGTGTTACTGTGTGTGTCTGTGTGACTGAGCTGTTTTACCTTTAGCTGATTGTGTTACTGCGTTTGTCCTTTTGTGTTCCTGTGTGTGAACTAGGCATTTTGTGCAGCACCGTGTTTCCCTGCCTTTTGTGTTATGTACTGTGTTTCTTTTTTAACTGTGTCTTATTGCGCTACGGATTGTGACGACTGTTTGAGCTGTGTTATTGATTTTTTTACTGTGTGTGCACTGCGTGTTGTGTGCGATACTTTGTTTTTGACTACTTGCCCTGTTTGTGTTACTGTGTTTGAGCTTTGTGTTGCTATGCTTGACCTGTGCTTGCATGTGGCTGTTTTAACTGTTTTACTGACAGGGTTAGTGTGTGTTTGTGTTTGTGTGTCTGCCTTTACTTTGCTTTCACTGTGTGCTTCTATGAGTTTGAACTATGCCTTATTGTGTTACTGTGTGTTACCTCGTGTGTCGCTCTGTGTGTCTGGAACTGTGTTTATACTGTGGCTTTCCCTTTGTGTTACTAGGTTTTACTGATTAATATGACCATGGTATCGCGGTTCGGAGTGTGTTAGTGTGTTTTAGTGCGAGTTTCGATATGACGGTGTGTTCCCGTTAGCATACGTGATTACTGGTTGTATTGCAGTTTGGTGCTGCCTTGCTGTCCTCTAGTGGTTAGAAAATGTGCTGCGTGTATCTGTAACCGTAAACACAGCTCAGTTCTCTAATAAAGGCGCTTTTATTGGACTTTAATTTCATAACACACTCTTTAAACGTAAT
>JAUZST010008701.1:0-13419 GCA_034779995.1 Parotocinclus haroldoi
TAGCATCATCTCAAAGCAGCTTTACAGTAATACAATTATTTAAAAGGCCAATTCCAAGTTGAGCAAGCCCAGGGCGACAGTAGCAAGGAAAAACTCCCCAAAATGGTAGGAAGAAACCTTGAAAGGAACCAAGACTCAACAGGGGACCCATCCTCCATGGGCGGCCTAGATGTTAAATGATCAAGAGAGAAACAAGCAAACTGGTCTATGAAAACAACCACAAAAGAGGAAACTTTTCTTATCACAATGTGAGAGAGAACATTTGATTACTTTATACACAGGGATGAATTAATTATGCATTTCGTAAGCACTCATTCAAATACCTGTAATTGTAAAAAAAAAAAAAAAAAGCAACAAACTTGTAATTTGACATTTTTCTTTTCAAGACGTACAAAATCAGCTGCCAGAAATGCTAAAGTGTTGTTTTACTGTTTGTCACCTACTTAGTTCCTGGCATTAAAGGAAGTTAATCACTGATGGACCAACAGGGGCACGGTTTTAATTTGCATGGGGAACAGGCTTGTGGACAAAACATGCACCAGGTAGTAGAATTGCTAGTATTGCTTTATTAGACAGGTTCAGTGGAGCGATACAGCGTAAATGAACGATCCCAAATAAGCAACAAACAAACCCAAAATAACTACCGGTATTTGTAAGAAAGTTCACAGAAAAATAAGGTCGAAGTTGCTTATATAATCAGGCTTGGCAACTGTTAATAATGCACTTCTACACTTAAACTCCCACCTCTGCACGTGAATACACAACATTGATTGGCTTTTTAAGC
Organism: Parotocinclus haroldoi; assembly: GCA_034779995.1. NCBI lineage: Eukaryota > Metazoa > Chordata > Actinopteri > Siluriformes > Loricariidae > Parotocinclus > Parotocinclus haroldoi. The sequence goes on from JAUZST010008701.1 coordinate 785, forward strand.
TAAAATATCATTTGGGTAAAATATTTTAATATCCTGTTATAGTTTGCTATAATTATTGAAACACAAGTTGTTAAATTGTGCATATGTTGATTGGTTGGTCGTTAAGCAGTGCTTACCTTTATGTTAATTCTATATGTACGTTATTTCCATAATTGTAAGTGATCGAAACTGTGTGCCTTTGATAATACAGGTTGAACTCGGTAATAATCAACCCTGTGTTGAGTGCTCCTGAGTTTGTCCCCAGCCTGCCAGGCTTAGGCTGCTCCAGGCTTAAGAACATGAGCCTCGTGGGGCCTGATTCACCTCTTGCTCTCTCTATTTCGCTCTTCTATCTGTTGGACATCATTGCCACCATCCACCGAGGCCTAACCAAGAAGGTAGGTTTGCTTTGTAGAGACCAAGCTAATAAGAAAATATTTTATGTTACAGTTTGACAAATATTTACACTGTATTATAAAAAGAAATAAACACTTGGACTAACTGTGGTCTCTGTGTCTCTTTCCTCCATAGTTCAGCCCCCTCATCCTTTCTGGCCCTGTACTGGCTTACCTCCAGTTGTGTGTTGGTGCGATGCCCCCCGTGTCTCATTCCAGTGCATGGATTTTACGCCATGAGCACCACCTTCTCTATCTGATACTCAAGTTGACTCACAGACTGGTACTGCCAGCATTTTTACACAGACAGTGGTCCACAGCCTCATTGTTTATACGCAGAATCAAATCCAAAGTATAGCCTGCATTCTGATTACGTACATTTTCCATTGTGGGTGAAATGCATTTAGGTTCGTGCTGACAAAGAGGTGGAGAAACACGCTTCCCAGTTCCATCAAGTGTCCTTGTCTCTGCTGTCATGGCTGTTACCTGGAAGTGAACATCTTGCACATGATCTTGTCTCATCCATGATCTTCAATCATGAACTCATTCCGTAAGTATTTTTCTGTTTTTATTTATGAAGTAAACATTGTATGGACTCGCACTCAATCACCTGTTGCTTCTCACTATACCTGTTCCTTAATTTCTGATCTAATCAGGCAGAAATGCTTGTATTTAGACATGGTCAATATGGCCTCATGATGTTTAAACCAAGCATCAGAGTAGGGTAGAGTAGTACATAGTAGAGTAGTATCAAAAAAGTGATTTAAATTATTTCCATGGCATGGTTGGGGGTGTTAAATTAGCTGGATTGAGAATTTCAGAAACTGCTGATCTACTGTCTCTAGGATTTAAAGAGAATGGTCAGCTAAAAGAGAAATTATCCAGTTAGTGGCAGTACTCTGGGTGAAAATGCCTTGTTGAGGTCAGAGGAGAATGGTCAGATTGGTGTGTGATGGTATTATGCCAATATTGGCCAAAATCTCTGAGTAATGAAGGCAGTTCTGAAGGCACAAGGGAGTAAAACTTGGTTCTAGCAAGGTGTACCTAATGAAGTGGCCTGTGTGTGTGTGTGTGTGTGTGTGCGTGTGTGCGTGCGTGCGTGCGTGCGTGCGTGCGTGCGTGCGTATACGCTATACGTCTATATAAGCAGTATATATAACTGTAAATACTATATATATAAAGAAAAATTTCAAGGGTATTGTGGTGCTGGTATTATTTTAGTTGTTTGTTTCCTGGACTTGGCTTGCAGTATGGCTTAGTGAAGCGTTTATTAATGTAACTGAGGACAGTGTGTGTTCCTCTTGCAGTTTAATGTGATGTTTGAGATATTGTCCTCTATTGGCACCATCTGGTTTCACTTGCTACAGTTTATTGTCTGCTGCTTCCAGCAGCTACTTCTGTGCTGAAGAGGGTGCAGTCATCTGGGATTGATCACTACTTTGATTTATTTTCAAGTACTCTTTTATAAAAGGCTCCTGTGCTTTTAATCTTCTTAATCCACTGTTATAGATGCTTGAGCACACTTTGCTGAAGGGAAATCTTCTTTAATCTGATCATTTTACTAAACTGTTATTTATGCCAGTATGTCTTGGCCATGATAATAATTATGGAAAGAAGACACTATCATACATATCCGGTCTCTGAGTTTAAGACTTTGTGGTTTATGTATATCGATAATTATAGTGAATTTACAGAAGCAAAGAAGTGACTTCCTGCATTTCTAAAATATCCCGTGACTGGGGAGTCTCTGTAGTACTTTTGATTTATTTTCACTAGAGGGCAGCAGATAATTGAGAGCTTGGTGTATTTTTTACATGGATGATATTATTCCAGAGCATGTCTCTCAGGAAAAAAAAAGTTCGGATTTGACCCAATTTTTAACAAGCTGAAAATGTGCCCTTTAAAACTTGCCCTTTGACCTGGGTAAATCTTCAAAACGATGTAGAACACCCTTGCTGTTAAGATGCAATTATAATATTCATTGTATTATCGTATTGCATGTCATATTTCAATATTTATTTGTCACATGACCTGTTAATATGAGCTAACTGTCAAGTTATGGCCATTTGCACAGTCACCTCATGTCCATGTCTTAAAATTTTCACCTCCTGTTCATATCCATGTGGGTTTACTCTGGGTACTCTAATTTCCTCCTACATTCCAAAGACATGCATTATCTTAACTGGTTACTCTAAATTGTCCCATGACTTGTGCGCTGATAAGTGTGCGAAGTAAAACAAATAAACTTGTACACTATGTAGCTAAGTTTGCAGGACCCCCAACCCCATTTTTCATTTTTCTGGCCCTCACTTCATTAACTGTTCTTTTCTTCTTTCTTCTGCTTTTTCAAGTGACTTTAAATTACTGAGGTTAAGTGCGTGCGTGCGTGCGTGCGTGTATTTGTCTGTCTGTGTGTAAATGTGTAAAATAATAATGGCTTGTTAGCTTATTGGCTCACATTTGGGCTAAAGACTCCTTTAACTGATGATGTGCCACTTATTTGTAACAAGCTGTAGGTGGCGGTCATATGTTTATGTGCCTGCCTTATTTTTAGAAGTTCTTATATATTCTTTTGTCCTTCTGCCTGTTTACCTGTCTTGCACACAAAGCCTAAACCTGTTAAGTTGAATTAGTGAAGTCTCAGTTTCCATTGACTGCTGCTCATATGGGTAGCACTGCCAAAATGGGGATCACGTGGGACTGACCTGAAAAATTGTGGGAGAGGTTTTCGCCTCATTTCTCTCTCACGCAAGAAACCCCAACAGGGTCTGGGGTATGCAGAGAAATAAAGAGTTTCAGGCCCTGGAGTAATTAATCGTACCCAAGTAGCTCACCCAGCACAGTGTACATTGTTTGGAAATTTATTCATGAAGGCCAGTCCATCTTTAGGCTCAGGTGCAGTGAATACAATGCTTGTGGATACAAGTTTCCTTGTTCTTTTTATGGAGTGCACTAGCTTGGTGGCTGCCTGACTGCAAGAAGGTCCTGGGTTAGATCCCAGGTGGACTGATTTGTGTCCATTCTGTGTGAAGTTTGCATGTCAGTGTGAGTTTGCTCTGGGTGCTCAGGTTTCTTTCCACCTTCCCAAGACATTCACTAGGTTAATTGAATTATCCCCTTTTGAAATATCCACTGTATATTCACACTGAATATATACTCTCAAAAAAGTATCGGGTATTTTGTTCTGGAATATTTTATTTTGAATTATCTCCTAATTTTTGTGAGCAATGCATATAGTCTTAATATAACCTTGACTGTTGTTTCATGACTACTGATGCTAAGATCGATGTTAAACAAAGCAAATAAACTTAAGAACAATTGTTCTGTCAGAAGGCTGGGAGTGTTATCATAGTTGATGAGATTACACGTTTTAATTGAACTTTAATATGTTTTTTGCAGCGAAGCTGATAGTGGCCCAGAAACGGCTGCCCTGGAAGAACTGCAGCTTAAGGAGACAGCTCATCTGCCACCTGGCCCTGGTGCCCTCCTCCGTTACTCCCTCACACATCTTCCTTCCATCCGTGCCTGCTACCTCACTCACTTTGCCTACCTGGAACCCATGGTGCTGTGCTCCCGTGAGCGGTACCTCGGCCGCTGTCCTAAGATCTCTTCTCAGCTCCTCCCCGAGCTGTCAGGTCCCTCACTGCCTTCTGATTGGGCTTTCTTGCCACTCATCAGCCTGTATGATCAAATGGGAGTGTCTCAAGGGGGCGGGCTGAGGACCGATTCACTTCCCGCTGGCACTGTGCAATCCATCACACACTGCTTGCAATGGCTTTTAACCCTCGAGAGCTTCAGGGAGAAGGCACTGGAGCTGGTGCCGCCTGTGGCAAAGCTGGCACGTCTGGCCTGTGTTTTCCTGTGCTCCAGTGATCTGTTCCTGGAGAAGCCAGTGAAGGAGCTGATGTGGGCACTGATGCGTGGTCTAACAAGGCCAAAACGTTTAGTGGCTTTGGACCTGAGCATAGCACCGCCGGGTTTAGCCTCCTTCCATGATCTCTACTCAGCTCTGCTTGCTCAGTATGAGGCAGTGTCATTTGGTGACCCTCTCTTTGGTTGCTTCATACTGCTGCCGTTGCAGAGCCGCTACAATGTGAGCATGAGGCTGGCTGTCTTTGGAGAGCATGTCGCAATATTACGCTCACTTGGGGTTTCACTGGAGCAGGTGATAAGATCATTGAAGTCTTTGATACATACACGTGTTCATACACACACACACTCACAGAGAGAGAGAGAGTCTTATGCCTTGTTTAGAGTTTAAATATACTAAAATAAAAAAATAAGCTGATTAAATATTCCTGCATTATATACCTATAATATGCACTATGTAGAATATACAGTGCTGATTTATAGTCAGCAATGCCACTGGTCACTGTCACCTCAAAGCTAAAAAGACTGCCTTGAAGTTTGCACATTCACTCCTTGACTGTGCCGTTTCCACCCAAGACATATATATATAAAACATTGTTTTAGCAACGGTAGAATAACCATATGTAATGAATTATTAGTCTCTTTATTTGAATACTAGAAAATACACAAAATTTGTATGCAGTATTTGGGAACATAGTAACGTAGCACTTAAGGTACTGGCCTATGATGGTCCATGGTTCAAATCACACCTCTGCCAAGCTGCCACCATCAGGTCCGTGGGCAAGGCTCTTAAACCATAATTGCTTGGATTATAAGGTTGTAGTAGTTGCAAGTCGCTCTGCATAAGGATGTCTGCTAAATGCTGTAAATGTAAATGAAAAACATTATGCAGCAGTGGCTTAATCTACCCTAATTTTCAGAAGGGAAGGAGGAGTGAAAAGGCTAAAGTACATTAAACTTCACAAAGATTGAAATCAAGGTCAAATCTTTGTTTGAAATTTTGAGGTGTTGTCGCTGGCAAAATCTGTGGGGCAAATAATTATTGCTAAACTGCAGATTTTGCAAGTTTCCCCACCTACAAAGAATGAAGAGGTCAGTAATATTTACCATAGGTACACTGTTGGAGACAGAATTTGTGAAATTTGCATTTTATTGTATGAAATAAGTAATTGCTACAATAGAAAAACAGACCGTAATATTTGGTACAGAAACCTTTGTTTGTAGTTACAGAGGTTAGACGTTTCCTGTAGTTATTGATTAAGTTTGTACTGCAGCAGGGATTTTGGATCACTGCCCCTTTAGATTTTCTCCAGATCTTTCGGGATTCTGTCTCTAGGCAGCATTGCGTTTCAGCTCCCTCCAAAAATGTTCTTTTGGGTTCAGGTCTGGAGACTGGCTAGGCCACGCCAGGATCTTGAAATGCTTCTTTTGGAGCCACTCCTTAATTGCCCTGGCTGTGTATTTCGGGTCATTCTCATGCTCTTCAATGGCCTTACTGAGGTTGTTGATCAAAATCTTGCAATCCATGACCCCATCCAACCTCCCTTCAATACATTGATTTTCTAGATTTTTTTTTTGGATTCTGTCTCTCACAGTTTAAATGTAACTACAATACAAATTACAGATCTCTCCGTTCTTTTGTAGGTGGAAAAACTTACAAAAATTGCCAGTGTATCAAATATTTATTTTCCCCACTGTATAAGGTCATTATACCTTTGATAGATCAGCACATCTAAGTGTGGCCAAAGACTTTTGGACAGTACTGTAAGGCTTTATGAAGTGTCCCAGTATGATTATGTTTGTATTGGTTTACTGCAGCTGTGCAGGGTTGATTCCCTTCTTTCCGCCCAGCACTGATGGCTCTTGATCTCAGGGGCACTCAAGTTCTATAACTAGCCATAAATATGATCTAACAAAACCTTTACCTAAATGTGCATTCCATATGCGAGCGATAATAATAGATTTGTGTTTTTCCCTCTTTAGCTACCCATAGCTCTGGAGAACTTCACCTCTCCTCCTGAAGACTCACTGCCATTGCTGCGACTGTATTTTCGAGCACTGGTTACTGGAGCCCTGAAAAGGAACTGGTGCCCTGTGCTCTACGTTGTGGCTGTTGCTCATCTGAACGTCTTTATTTTCTCTCAGGATGAAGTGCCACAGGTAAGGGAATTTGCCATGTTGGCTTGCTATCAAACCCAAAGGAAAAATATCACTTTATCCAAAGGATATATATATATATATATATATATATATATATATATATATATTCTTTATATATTCTTTTTTCTGAGTTGGTATGCAACAGAATATTTACATTTTTATTTTAATATTTCTCTGTCCAAAAATACATATGAATTAAAAGTAACATAAAAAGCCTAAACTGTTTTTCTTTTCTTTTTATATTGTAAAAGGGTGGAGAATTCTTAATGCAATATTTAGGTTTGCCACTTGCATAGAGCTGTTTCTTTATTGACAATCCCTGGCAACAATTATGGGAGTTTATTACCACTTGGAGGATGTTCACCCTGGATTTTTGTCTATGTAGTTAATAAACAAATCATATTTTAAGTTTAATAGATGTCTGTGAGAAATATATTCCAAACTGTACATTCAAGTCAATGTACTTGGGACAGAACTGCAGTGAAATGAATGAAATGGCAATACTTATGGAAATACTTAAACCTAAACAGGCGCAATTGTATGATGCTTTTCTAGTGAAATATATAAAGGAACAATTTTAGCTGTTTTTTTCATTCCATTGAAATGTTTGCTACTAATCAAGATATTTTTCCAGATGAGTGATGCATCTTGCAGAGAGGGATGAAGCTTTTTGCTTGTTCTGGAAAGCCAAATCACCTTCATGTTCAGCAGAGTCTGGATCTCCATCCTTTTTAGTCAAAAATATATGGTGGAAAATTTAAAAGTAGGTCCATGTGAAGGCTCTATCTTGCAAGGTTTTACACCTCTGCTCAAGAAAGTTGGATGTAGCTTAATGTATCATTATTCAGTGGTGGAATCCATACACTCTAATTTGTTTTCTGGTCTTTGAGTCATTCCATATTTTTTTCCTTCTTTTGATCAGAAAAATATGCCATTCATTAAAATAATTTCATTAAATTACTTTGAGGTATGCTTCTCAAAGCCAGAATGTTCAGCTAGTAAACATGGTCTTTTATCCAGTCTGTGATTTGTTTATTTATTATGAAGTTTAAAAGCTGTGTGGTGTGGTAATTCCACAATGTTTGCCAGGGTTTGTAGAAAAAGGAATAATGTAGTTAACAAGCTGTGACTTCATTCTAAGGTATGTAACAAATAAAAACAAGATAAATATGTGCCCCTCCAAAACAGATAATAGTTTAGTTTTATTTGTGTTATAAGGAAATATTGTTTTTTAATATGAATCATTTATTTTTTATTGTTAGTTTGATTGTTGTGGTGGTGCTTGTGAATATATGGATATGTTTATGTGGATAAGCCTTTTCGTTAGGCTTTTAAAGCAGCATGATAAAAATAGCTGTATCAAACCAATCCTCCATTTCAAACTGAGCAATAGCAAAGATGAACATCAAAGAAATATTGCAGTTTAACTTACTAATGCAGAAGCACAAGACTGAACTAAAACACTGAAATAATGTAGGTTTAAACTGGTGAAATGCATACTATATCCCCAGATTATCTCACTGTTTGCTGCTTCAGTGCATTTCTGTTGCCTTTGTCACTAGTATAAAGATTGCAGCAACAATATTAAACAATTAAAACAGTGCTTACTTATAAATGTGGTGCAACACACTTCACTGCTGCGTACATGACGTTCCTGGCCTATTTATTTTAAAGGGCTTAGTTTAATTTAATTTTTTTTAAAGCAGTAGTTAAAGTTCTCCAGCTGCTTAAGGATCATTACTAATAATGTGACATTTGCACTTATATCCTCCTTTTTTTTGTCAGGGAGCAGTCAATTTGTACTTCAGTCAGTGGGGTTTTTTTTTTTTATTTTTTATTTTTTACTTACTTCGACTCGGCACCCACTGGAGTCTTTTATAAAATATTTTTTGCTATTAATAAAAGGATCCATATTTTTATATTTAGTCAAGTCATTTAGCAGATGCACTTTTCAAGACTATCCAACCTTACAATTGAGAGGGTCTTGCTCAAGACCCAGCAGTTGCAGACTAGCAGAGGTAGGGTTTAGACCATGGACCCATAATGGAAGACTAAAGGCAGTTGATCAATTCTGCTGATAGGAAACTGTATAGAAACCTATATCTAAGTATAAACTTATTTTTATCATAGCCCAGCTGATAATAAAGATATTTAAAACACGACTTCAACCATCATTCTGACTCCTGACGTCATGTATCTCCTACTTGCAACATCTAAGTGTGTAATATTGTGCTCCTTACAAAAACAGATAATATTTCATATATCACCTGGTTAGCATTAACAGATATAATAATCCAGAGGAGCTTTACAGCTGATACAGTTTTCTAGTCCAGGCACTTGTGGGTCTTGGTCAAGCACCCAACAGCAGGTGAGATTTACCCACCATCACCTACAATGATCTACAGATGCACAATTCAGTACATTAACCGCGTTGCCACCACATTTGTAGGAGAAGCAGTACAATTATTAGGGGATATTTCGTAATGGGATATTTACTTTTGAAATATCCCACAATGTATGTGAGCAGTATAGTCAATGTGTGGATCCCCCATAAGAAATGGCAAAAAAGGAGACATGACCAAGTGAAGGCTGCTGTAGGACAAAGTGTGTTCATAGAAAATATTTTAGCCAGTCACAATTAGGGAATCATTTGAAGTGAGCTTAGGGAGTCAGTTATATTTATACTGTGAGGAATGTATTATTAAAATGTGACTTAAAGTCTGGTGTGAAGCAAGCACACCCAGTAGACATAGAATATTCTATAGTATATTTACATTTATGTCATTTAGGAGACACTCCTATCCAGAGTGACTTACAATTCATACAGTCTTACAATCCAAGCAATTCTGGATTAAGGACCTTGCTCAGGGACACAACTGTGGCAGCGGTGGGTTTTGAACCCAGGACCTTCTGGTCCATAGTTCAGTACCTTAACCACTAGGCAACCACAGTCCCCAAAGTAGATGATCTCTGGCACAAACCAATTGTCTGGAAAAAGTCCAAAATGGCAAACATTAAGCTGTGAGTTTGCCCTTTGATTATTGTTGAAGCCATGTGAATTAACTTGAACAGTTTTTTATTTACAAAAAGAAGTCAGTATTGTTCTACTCAGGTTTCACTAGTAGAAAGTAATTCCCTGGTTGGTCATATGTAACGGAGCAGGCCAAAACATGATTGATTTTTTGATTTTTCAATTTCGAGAGGCCCTCCTGCAGTTGTCTCCTTTACTGAAAAAGAAATGTTAAAGATAAACATTAAACTGTTGTTTGACAATGAAGCAGCTAATCTGTACCATCGGCTTAAAAGTCTCCCCATAACATGTACGTAACCATGATCGAGACGCAATCACTTTTGACCAGAATTTTGAGTGCACCTCTGTGGCACATAACGACATGACTCAAACCATGATTCATCATTATGCAGGACTCTGCTGAACCACTTTGCAATCAGCTGTCCATATTCTGCCAAAAACATCTCGAAAAAGCCTTGTTTTCTGAGGTCAGTTTGAACTGTGCCCATATTTTGGGAGTGCATAGTGCTGAATTAAGAGTGAGATCAAATGGATTGCCTCTTAGCAGATTGAGTCATGGCAGTTTTCTTGTGCTCTATTTCTGTAGGAGGTAGAGGCTACACGCCGGAACCTGCTGAGAAAGACTTACTTCCTGACAGATGAGGTACAACCCTGTTGTGAATTGCCTTTACAAAATGTGTGTGTGTGTGTGTGTGTGTGTCTCCCCTTGTCTTGCTCATATGCTGTTTTGTGCTGGTCTAGGTACTGAGGAGCCATCTGCTTCTCTTCTGTCAGCCACAGCAGCACAGTGAACTAGGCTTCAGCACGTATGACCAACTTCCACCGATTCGCGCTGGCAGGCTCCAGAGCGTTGTACATGCACAGGAAAGGCGTGACAGAGACAGCTGAATCCGGACAGTCGCAGTCATGTTAGAGCCAAAGTCAATAATGGTCTTTATCAAACAGCAAGATGATACTTCAAACACTGTAAAATAAATTGTTTGACAATACTAAAAATTAATATTGTCTTTTTAACAATCTCAGCTTTAGTCTCAGATTAAAAAAAAAAAAAAAAAAAAAAAAAAATAAAAATGGCCTTATTAATATTTCAGTGCATAAAAGTCCAAGTTATCTAATATTCATGCTAGGCTAGAGAGGAAAGCAAAGCAAAAACGAAGCAAGATATGAGAATTTCCCTGAGGCAGGCAGGTCTGAGCAGAGAATTTGCTCTTTTCATTACACTAATACTGAAATAAACTGGAGAAGCATGGACTGCATGCTTTTCTCCTCCCACTACTGTTTAAGACTCCTTGGAAAACAAACACCAGAAACCTTTTACTCAATTTGCTACCCGACAACAAGGTTGGCTTTCAGTGGGCTGAGCTCATCATGCTTAAGCTATTTTGATCGGGACATGCTAACCCATGTTTCCCACAGGAACAGATTTGTGAAGTGGGGGAGTTGGTATAAAAAATAAAATAGACCAGTATGTGTCTTTTCTGATAATGTCTAAAAAATTACATAATCGGCATCGCTAACTTCTCTCTGCCCTGTCTTTAGGTTTTGGTCTTGTGTTGCTCCTTGTGCTCCCAGTTAATCCCTGGCTGACCGCCACCCTCAATTAGATTAAGCGGGTGTTGTGGGGTATCTGTTCTAATATATACTAATTGGCCATTTTATTAGGTACACCTCCACTTCTCTACACTTCTCTACACTGTCCATTTGATCAGTTCCCCTTACTGTTTAGCTCTACAGATACAGACTGTAGTCCATCTGTTTCTCTAAATACCTTGTTAGTCTCTTTCTAATAGTCAGGTTCCCCACAGGACCAGTATAAACCAGGTACTATTTGAGTGGGGGATCACTTTCAGCACTGCATGACTGGGTGTGGCTGTGGTGTGTTAGTGTGTGGTGAGCTGCTGGAGTTTTTAAACCCTACTCACTCTACACTCTGTTCGGTGGGTAGCACTGCTGCCGCACAGTAAGAAGGTCCTGTGTTAATCCCAATGTGACTGTGTGTGTGCGCCCTTTAATGGATTGGTGCCCATCTAGGATTGTTCCTAACCTTGCGCCCAGAGTTGCTGTGTGGGCACCGGCTGGCCCGATTAAGTGCAAGATGATGGATGGATGGATGGATGGATGAAATGTAGAGAATTTTGGATGTCAAAAGGTTTTGATGTTAATGCTTTATTAACATGTGAATTTAAACAAAAGAAAATACCTATTTTTGTTGCTCAACATCCAGACATCACATTCTAATCCGTGGGTGTTATTATGTAGTGAGTTTTACCCTTCACTCATGTACAGTGGTTTGTTATAATTTGGAATGTAACTGTAGATATTCACATCTGTAGAGTCACAAGAGCATTAATGGTATTGAACACTGATGTTGGATATTAAGACCTTCCTTGCAGTTAATGTTCCAGTTTGTCCTTGTAGGGTCAGTTGTTATTGTGGTTAGGTCTCTCTACAGGCCAGCCAAACCCTTACACAAAACACAGATCATTGTCTATAATGTTATGGTATGATTTCCTTTCAATAGAAATGAGGCCAAACCATCAAAATAGTCCCATTATTCCCCTTCATTAACCATAGCAGATTTTATGGTAGTCAGCTGTGGTGGTGTTCAGATATTTGCTAATCCCAGATGTACCCATCAGACCGATTAAATCCAGCTGATTCTTGGCATTGCATTTCTATTGCTTCTAGAGCGAGTTTGTCAATTGCAAGTAGTGTGTTTACGCTATACTTATTTTTCCATTTAGCAGTCTTTTTTTGTTTCTCTAGATATGTGTATTTTGTTACTTAACTTTGCAACAAAAATTCTTTGCAGCAGTATAAGTAATAGGTACTGTAGGGTGCATTTGTGGCCCAAAAGCTTTGAGAATGGCACCAATTTTGGTTTTCACAATGTTTGCTGTTTCAGTTTTTAGTGCCATTTGTCAGATGCTTATAATTAAGTACAATTATAAGCAGTCCATGTGTTTTTTTTTATTTTTTTTTATTGCGGTCAACTTTTTATTGACAAATACATCCAGTTTAAGCAGTCTTAAAATTGATCCTTCTTCTTTAAGGCTTCTGCCTTTCCTCTCTGCATGTTATATATGTATATATGTATGTATATATGTATGTATGTATATATGTATGTATGTATGTATGTATGTATATATGTATATATGTATGTATATATGTATGTATGTATGTATGTATGTATATATATA